>PVKU01012663.1:0-33883 GCA_004027475.1 Anoura caudifer | reverse complement strand
TAGTAAATGAATTTGGCCAAACAGGAGGATACAAAGTCAATATCCAAAAATCAAAGGCAGTTTTGTATACAGACAATGAAACAGCAGAAGCAGAAATCAAGAAAAAAATCCCATTTGATATAGCAAAAAGAAAAATAAAATACCTAGGAATAAACCTAACCAAGGAAGTAAAGGATCTATACTCAGAAAACTACACAGCACTGAAGAAAGAAATCAAGGAAGACACAAACAAATGTAAACATATACCGTGTTCATGGATCGGAAGAATTAACATCATCAAAATGTCCATACTACCCAAAGCAATTTACAGATTCAATGCAATACCTATTAAATTACCAATGGCATATCTCACAGACATAGAACAAACACTTCAAAAATTTATATGGAACCATAAACGACCTCGAATAGCTGCAGCAATTTTGAGAAAGAAGTGCCAAGTAGGAGGGATTACAATATCTGACACCAAACTGTATTACAAGGCCACTGTAATCAAAACAGCCTGGTACTGGCACAAAAACAGACACATGGACCAGTGGAATAAAATAGAGAACTCAGAAGTAAACCCATTTCTCCATGGTCAATTAATATTCAACAAAGGAGGCAGCAACATAAAATGGAGTAAAAGTAACCTCTTCAACAAGTGGTGTTGGGAGAACTGGACAGCTACGTGCAAAAAAGTGAAACTCGAGCACCAACTTACATTATACACAAAAATAAATTCAAGGTGGGCAAAAGACTTAAATATAAGCTGTGATACCATAAAAGTCCTAGAGGAAAATGTAAGTAGGAAAATCTCAGACAGTCCATGCAGCAACATCTTCACTGATATATTCCCCTAAAGCAAAGGACATAAAGGAAAGAATAAACAAATGGGATCTCATCAAATTAAAAAGTTTCTGCATGGCTAAAGAAAACAGTATTAAAATGAAAAGAGAGCCAACTATGTGAGAAAACATATTTGCCAATCATACCTTGGACAAGGGTTTGATCTCAAAAATATATAAAGAACTCACACAACTCCACTCCAGGAAGACAAAAAAAAAAAAAAAACAGTTAAAAAATGGGCAAAGGACTTGAACAGACACTTCTCCAAGGAGGACATGCAGAGGATCCAGAGACACATGAAAAGATGCTCGATATCGCTAGCTATCAGAGAGATGCAAATTAAAACCACAATGAGATACCACTTCACACCAGTCAGAATGGCCATCATAAACAAAGCAACAAACAACAAGTGTTGGGGAGGTTGTGGAGAATAGCGGACCTTAGTGCAGTGTTGGTGGGATTGCAGACTGGTATAACTACTATGGAAAGCAGTATGGAATTTTCTAAGTAAACTAAAAATGGACCTACCTTTTGACCCAGCAATTCCACTGCTTGGATTATAACCTAGGAACCCTGAAACACCAATCCAAAAGAACCTATGCACCCCAATGTTCATAGCAGCACAATTTACAATAGCCAAATGTTGGAAGCACCTTAGGTGCCCATCAGTAAATGAATGGATCAAAAAAGTATGGTATATTTCCACAATGGAATTCTATGCAGCAGAAAGAAAGAAGGAGCTCCTACCCTTCATGACAGCATGGATGGAACTGGAGAGCATTATACTAAGTGAAATAAGACAGGTGATGAAAGACAAATACCATATGATCTCACCTTTAACAGGAACCTAATCAACAGAACAAACAAACAAGCATAATATAACCAAAGACACTGAAATTGAGAACAAGAGAGGAGTGTGGTAGGAATTTCAAGGGAAAAGGGGAAGGGTTTAATGCAACAAGTATAAAAGACACATGGAGAAAAGGTGGGGGGATGGAAATGGGAGGGAGCTAGGGAGGGCTCGGTTGGTGGGCTGGGATGGGAGTAGAAGACAGAAAACGTACAAGAACAACAATTAAACTAAAAAAAAGAAAAAATACCATTTATAATTAGAAAACATGATTGGAAAAACTTTTTAAATTTTAGAATTATATTACCTCAGCATTTCCTCAAGCACCTAGATAAATACTGTCATCTACAATGTCTCAAGTATATCCTGAATCTGTAGATTGCTCAGGGTTGTGTGGGCATTGTAACAACATTTAATCTTCTAATCTATGAAAATGAATATGTTCCCATTTATTTGTACTTTTTAATTGTTTTAGCAAAATTTTGTAGTTTCCAGTGCAAAATTATTTTATTTGCTTGCCTGTGTTTACTTCTTAGTATTTTCTTTTTTCACTGATTTTGTAACATTTTAAAAAATCATCACCCAAGGATATATTTATTGATTTTTAGAGAGATAGAATATAAATGGAGAAAGAGACAAAGAAATATCAATGTGAGAAACATTAACGGTTGCCTACCATATGTGCCCCAAATGGGATCAAACCTGCAACATAGGTATTGAGAGAGGATTGAACCCGTGACCTATTGGTGTAGGGAATGATACTCCAACCACGGAGCAACCTAGCCAGAGCTTCATAATTTCTTATTATGTTATTGAAAAATATATTTATTTGTTTGTTTATTTATTCATTTTTTTTATTTTTTAGAGAGACAGGAAGGGAGGAAGAGAGGGAGATAAGCATTGATGTAGAGAAAAACATCTATTGGTTGTCTTTCTTATGTTCCCATACTTGAGACCTAAACTGCAACCCCAGCACGTGGTCTAACCAGGGATGGAATCAGTTATCTTTCAGTTTATGGGATGATGCTCATCCAACTGAGTCACACCAAGTGTGGAAGACTATTGAATATTTTTAATATATTTAAGTTGCTTTAAGATATTTTTATCATCAGTTATAAAGTATAATTATTTTACATTTTACCTTTTCAAAAAGCCATTTTAAATTTTGAGTTTCCCTTAGATTCGCAACATTTTTTTTCCCCTGTGAGCTCCTTTTGATGAGGTTCACACAGGTGCCTGTTTCAAGTAATACATACTTGGAGCACATTTGCATGTTCCCCAAATGTGTTATCTTTCTGGCTTTATAATTACAGATTTAATCTAATTTTGGAACAAATGATTAACATTTAAAAGCAATGGTGAGCAGAGAAATGCAGAAACAATTTCTTTTGATATCCTTATACCATGCAGTAGTGAAAATTTAAACCTGTAAGTGTGGGATATGCAGATCTGGACTTATATTTTGTGTGTGATACATTTTCCAGCCATTTTCCCTGGAAGTTGGAGCATTCCTAGGACATCTTAGGGCTGCTGAGTAGTTTGGTTTTTCCCCCCAGAAGTATTTTCACATCACTCCTACATTTTTAAAAAAGCAACTCAATTCTAGATCTTCAAAGGTATAGAAAATATAGTCATTTCTCCCCGCTGTGAATTGGTTTTTAAGTTTCAGGTTCAGGTCTCCTTAGTTTAATCTCCCATTCATCATTCTAGTTTTTAATTTCTTCCTTCCTTCTCACTCTCTTCCCCTTTTTTCCTTTCTCCCGGGAAGTTTCTTTTCTATTTACTCTCTGGTATTGGTATTGTTACAGAATGAGTACTGTGTACCTGGTCAATTGATCACAAACAGAAAGTCCCACTCTTTTCAGTAATGAAAAGTGCAAATAAAGTATGGTCAATCACATGATTATAATTTTCAAAAGCATTTTTGGTACATTATCGATGTGATAATGTTAATTTCATCTTTGTGCTAATTCATGGAGAAAATCCTGCACTCAGGGTTTTGAATGAAACTTTGACACTTCCATCAAAGGACTAACTCCAATTTTGGCTTGGATTGGAGTGATTTGGATTATTATAAACATGAACATTATAATAGGAAATTAAGAAAGTCTCTAAGGAAAATAATTACTTCTACATATTAACCCAGAAGTGTTTGAACTATTAATTGGATTTAATTCTCAGTGAGAATGTTTTAAGAAATTTTTAAAAGATGAGAAAATGCATGGTGTAGTCTCAAGATACCTATTTTACTAAAAAATTCATTAAGTTTCTTTTATAGATATATTAAAATTTTCAATAAGAATTATTGTCTATCAAAAATTTTTGAAAATTGGCCCTGGCTGGCATGACTCAGTGGATTGAGTGCTGACCTGAGAAGCAAAAGGTCTCTGGTTCAATTCCCAGTCAGGGCACATACCTGGGTTTTGAGCCAGATGCCCTTTAGGGGGTGCATGAGAGACAACCACACATTGATGTCTCTCTCCCTGTCTTTTTCCTTTCCCTTTCCCTCTAAAAATAAATAAATACAACCTTTAAAAAAATTGAAGATTGCTTTCCTTTCTTATACCACTTTGAGTTTCAGAGGTATTTCAAATCAGATATATTTTCATTTTTTAAAAAGACATTGGGATCTTTAAGAGAAATGTTTTTAAAGATGTTTTTCTTTATTAGCATATAGAGACAGAGTCGATGTTTACTTTTGTTATTTTTATTTTGTTATTTGTTATGTTATTTTATCTTATTTGTCTGCATTTCTCTATTAGATCTAACAGGGTTTTGGTGGGGGGCAGACTTTATAGATTTCTACATTATAATATGGAAATTCAGATTACTTTAATTCTTCCTTTCTAATTTCAGTGATTTTTATTTCTTTTTCTTACCTGATCTCTGACTAGAAATTCATACTGTGTTGGATAGAAGTGCTAAGACCAGGTATCCTTGTTTTGCTTCTGATTTTAGAGAAAAAGATTTGTCTTTTGCCTTTGAATGTTATATTCACTGTGGGTTTTTTGTATATGGCTTATATTATGATAAAGTAGTCCCTGCTATTTCTAGTTCTTTTTTTAGTGTTTTTATAATGCAATGATGTTGATATTTGTCAAGTACTTTTGTACATCGATTGAGATGACCATGTGATTTTTGTCTCCATTCTGTTAATGTGTATATTGCATGTATTGATTTTCAGCCATCCTTGCTTCTTGAAATAAATCTCACTTGGTCATGTCTCATGATAATTTCAACGTGCTCCTGATTTTGGTTTGGCAACAACTGGTTTAGAATTTTTCCATCAGTATTCATTGGCATTATTGGTCAATATTTTACTGTTCATTTGATATCTTTGCCTGCTTTACTGTTAAGGTTCTACTGACTTCATAGACTGAGGGGTTTTTTGTTTTGTTTTGTTTTGTTTTGTTTTGTTTTTACCAAATGTTATTTATTCTCTTGTTGATATAATTTAGACTTTTTCACTGTTTTAAAATGATTTGCAATGGATACAATTGTTCTTCAGTTTTTTAAAAAATATTTTGAAAATGACCCTTCTTTCTTAAGTATTTGGTAGAATTTACAACTGAAGCCATCCCTGAAGTTTTGGTGTATGGTGTTATTGTCTTCTTTGTATAAGAGCATTTTCTAATATCCCTTTTGACTTCTTTTACCAATGATTGTTTAAGAGCATGTTGTTTAATTTCCACACATTTACAAAATATTTTTAGTTTTTGCCCTGGCTGTTTGCTCACTTGGTTGGAGTGTCTTTCCATATAGCAAAAAGGTTGTGAGTTTGATTCTTTATGAGAGCACATACCTAGGATGCAGGTTTGATCCCTGGCTGGTGTGAGTACAGGAAGCAACCAATACATGTCTCTCTCTCTTCTCCCTCCCTTTCTCACTGTCTAAAATAATAAACATAGCCCTGATTGGTGTGGCTTAGTTGGTTGGATGCTGTACCACAAGGCAAAATGTCACCACTTTGATTCCATCAGGGCACATGCCTGGGTTGCTGGTGTGATCCCTGTTTGGGGTGCCTAGAGAAGGCAACTGATTGATATTTCTCTCTTACATCCATGTTTCTCACCCTGTTTTTCTCCCTCCCTTCCCCTCTATAAAAATAAATAAAATCTTTTTAAAAAATTAAAAAATCAATAAACATACCTAAGAGTAAGGATTTTTTTTTTCAGTTTTCTTTCTGATTTCTAGTTTCATTACATTATGATTGGAAAAAGTTACTTTTCATGATTTCAATATTTTTTAAATTTTACTGAATTTATTAGGGTGACAGTTGTTAATAAAATTTTGTGGGTTTCAGATGTACAATTGCATAATACATCATCTGTATACTGTATTGTATGTTCACTACCCAAAGTCAAGTGTTCTTCCGTCACCATTTATCCCCTTTTTACTCTTTTCTACATATCCCCACCCTCTTTTCATCTAATAATAACTGTTGTCTGAGTTCATGAGTGGTTTCTTTTGGCTTAATTCCTTCAGCTTTCACCCATTCTCAAAACCCCCCACTGTCAACTGTTGTTCTGTTGTCTGTGTCTATGAATCTGACTCCATTTTGTTTATGCGCACTTTATTCTTTTGATTCCACATATAAGTAAAATCGTATGGTATTTGTCTTTTTCTGACTGGCTTATTTCACTTAGCATAATACTTTCCAGGACACAGTTGCAATGAAAAAATAATGAGTAGTTTCATGGCTTAATATATGGTTTATTTTGAAGAATGTTCTAAGTGTATTTAAGAAGTATGTATTTCCTGCTAATGTCAAGTGGAGTGTGCAGTATTAGATCCAACTGTCTCTCTTATAGTTTTTTTTTTTTTTACTTTTTTTAAGAGCTTTTATTTTCTTTGATTTTTCTCTCTGGTTGCTCTATCCTTTATTGAGAATATGGTATTGAAGACTCCAACTATTATTGTAGAATTATATTCTCATTCAGTCTTTCCAATATTTGCTTCATATATTCTGAAGCTCTGATATTTGGTGAATATATGTTTATAATTATTATATATTCTTTGTGTCTTGACAACTTTCCAAACACTTTTGACATAATTCCTGTGGTAATTAGTTTGCTACCACAAAATTCTTTGGTTGTTAACTGCATGCATTATTATTTCAGTCTTTTTGCAACCCTCTGTGTATCCTAAAATCAAAAATAGTCAATTTCTAGATAGCATATAGAAGACTTTTAAAAAATGTTCTCTGAATCTGTCTTTTAATCAGAAAGTGTAATGTGTTTATATTTAAATTAATTATTCATCTGGAAAGGCTTACTTTTATTATTTTATTTTTTTCCTTTTTTTATTGTTATCCAAGTATATTTTTCTAGTTGCTTCCTACATCTTTTAGGTTTTTTTCTCTTATATCCTCCATTTCTGCACTTTTTAGTTGGTGTTTGTAGTGACATGTTTAATTCTCTTGACTATTATTTGGTATGTATTTCTATAAATATTTTTATTGTAGTTACCATGAAGATTACATAAATTATCTAATTTAAATTAATAGCAATTTAACTATAACTACACACAGGAAAAAACCTTAAGAGCAAGTTTATTTTATAGTTGTGACAAATAATGCAAATTTATGCATTGTATATTGATTGGTACAGAATTTCACTTTCATATATGTGCCTGATAAATCCTGTAACACATAAAAAGTAGAATTACACATCAATGTTACAATGATATCATCTTTTATATTTGCCATCTATTTACCTTTATCAGAGATCAGCATGAGATTATGAGTTACTTCTAGCATCCCTCATGCAACTCCCACTGGAATTTCTAATAGAGTAGATAGAGTGTAATAAATTACTCTATTTTTTTTGTAATCTGAGAATTTCTTTTTATTAAATTATATTTTATTGATTATGCTCTTACAAATGTCCAAAATTTTCCCAATTTGCCAACCTACATCAAGCATTCCCACACTCCCTCAGGCAATCCCCACATGATTGTTCATATCCATGGGTCAAACGTATAAGGTCTTTGACTACTCTATTTCCTATACTGCACTTTACATCCCCATGGCTATTTTGAAAAAGTATATTTTATTGATTATGCTATTGCAGTTGTCCCATTTTTTTCTCCCCTTTGTTCCCCTTTGCCCTGCACCGCACCTCCCAACAGCATTCCCTCCCAACATAGTTCATGTCCATGGCTCGTACATATAAGTTCTTTGGCTTCTCCTTTTCCCATACTAGTCTTAACCTCCCCCTATCCATTTTGTACATACCATTTATGCTTCTTATTCCCTGTACCTTTTCCCCCATTCTGCCCCTCCGCTTCCCTGCTGACAACACTCTATGTGATCTCTATTTCTGTGATTGTGTTCCTGTTCTCCTTGTTTGCTTAGTTTGGTTTTGTTTTTAGGGTTTTGGTTTTGGTTTTAGTTTTTGTTTTAGGTACAATTGTTGATATTAGTGAGTTTGTTGACATTTTATTGTTCATATTTCTTTTTAAATTTTATTTTAATTGTTGTTCTTATACAGTTTTCTGTTTTCTACTCCCATCCCAGCCCACTGCCCCAGCCCTCCCCAGCTCCCTCTTATTTCCACCCCCCCCAGCTTTTGTCCATGTGTCTTTCATACTTGTTGCTCTAATCCCTTCCCCTTTTCCCTCGATATTCCTATCCCTCTCTTCTCTTGTTCTCAATTCCACTGTCTTTGGTTATATTATGCTTGTTTGTTTGTTTTTTTGATTAGGTTCCAGTTAAAGGTGAGATCATATGGTATTTGTCTTTCACCTCCTGGCTTATTTCGCTTAGCATAATGCTCTCCAGTTCCATCCATACTGTTGCTTAGCGTAGGAGCTCCTTCTTTCTTTCTGCTGCATAGAATTCCATTGTGTGAATGTACCAAAGTTTCTTGATCCATTCATTTACTGATGGGCACCTAGGTTGCTTCCAACATTTGGCTACTGTAAATTGTGCTGCTATGAACATTGGGGTGCATAGGTTCTTTTGGATTGGTGTTTCAGGGTTTCTAGGATATAATCCTAGCAGTGGAATTGTTGGATCAAAAGGTAGGTCCATTTTTAGTTTTCTTAGAAAATTCCATACTGCTTTCCATAGTGGCTATACCAGTCTGCAGTCCCACCAACAGTGTACTAGGGGCCCCTTTTCTCCACAACCTCTCCAACACTTGTTGTTTGTTGTTTTGTTTATGATGGCCATTCTGACTGGTGTGAGGTGGTATCTCATTGTGGTTTTAATTTGCATCTCTCTGATAGCTAGCGATATGGAGCATCTTTTCATGTGTTTCTGGATCTTCTGTATTCCTCCTTGGAGAAGTGTCTGTTCAAATCCTTTGCCCATTTTTTAATTGGGTTGCTTATCTTCTTAGAGTGGAGTTGTGTAAGTTCTTTATATATTTTGGAGGTTAAACCCTTGTCTGAGGTATCATTGGCAAATATGTTTTCCCATATAGTTGGTTCTCTTTTTATTCTAATACTGTTTTCTTTAGCCATGCAGAAGCTTTTTATTTTGATGAGATCCCATTTGTTTATTCTTTCCTTTATGTCCCTTGCTTTAGGGGACATATCAGTAAAAATGTTGCTGCGGGAAATGTCTGAGATTTTCCTGCCTATGTTCTCCTCTAGGACTTTAATGGTGTCACAGCTTATATTTAAATCTTTTATCCACCTTGAATTTATTTTTGTGTATGGTGTAAGCTGGTGCTCCAGTTTCACTTTTTTGCATGTAGCTGTCCAGTTCTCCCAACACCACTTGTTGAAGAGGCTACTTTTACTCCATTTTATGTTGCTGCCTCCTTTGTTGAATATTAATTGACTGTAGAGAAATGGGTTTATTTCTGGACTCTCTGTTCTATTGCACTGGTCCATGTGACTGTTTTTTGCCAGTACCAGGCTGTTTGATTACAGTGGCCTTGTAATACAGTTCGGTAACAGGTATTGTGATGCTTCCTACTTTGCTCTTCTTTCTCAAAACTCCTGCAGCTATTTGAGGACATTTATGGTTCCACATAAATTTTTGAAGTGTTTGTTCTATGTCTGTGAAATATGCCATTGGTACTTTAACAGGTATTGTGTTGAATTTGTAAATTGCTTTGGGTAGTATGGACATTTTGATGATGTTAATTCTTCCGATCCATGAACATGGTATATGTTTCAATTTGTTTCTGTCTTCCTTGATTTCTTTCTTCAGTGTTGTGTAGTTTTCTGCATACCAGTCTTTTACCTCCTTGGTTAGGTTTATTCCTAGGTATTTCATTTTCCTTTCTGTTATATCGAATGGGATTTTTTCCATGATTTCTGCTTCTGCTTTTCCATTGTTGCTATACAAAAATGCCTTTGATTTCTGGATGTTGACTTTGTATCCTGCTGTTTGGCCAAATTCATTTATTAGGTTGAGCAGCTTTTTGGCCGAGTCTATAGGATTTTCTATGTACACTATCATGTCATCTGCAAACAATGATAGCTTTGTTTCCTCCTTTCCAATTTGGATGCCTTTTATTTCCTTTTCTTGTCTATTCACTGTGGCCAATACTTCCAATACTATATTGAATAGAAGTAGTGAACATGAACCTTGTCTTGTTCCTGATCTTAGTGCAAAAGATTTTAGTTTTTGCCCATTGAGTATGATGTTGGCTGTAGGTCTCTTATATATGGCCTTGATTATGTTGAGGAGTGCTCCCTCAATTCCTACTTTGCTAAGTGTTTGTATCATACATGGGTGCTATACCTTATCAAATGCTTTTTCCGCATCTATTGATATGACCATGTGATTTTTGTCTTTGCTTTTGTTTATGTGATGTATTACATTTCCTGATTTGTGAATGTGGAACAGTCCTTGCATCCCTGGGATGAATCCCACTTGGTCATGATGTATGATCTTTTCAATGTATTGTTGGATGTGGTTTGTCAATATTTTGTTGAGGATTTTAGCGCCTATGTTCATCAGTGATATGGGCCTAAAGTTTTCTTTCCTTGTTATGTCTTAATCTGGTTAATAATGCTGGCTTCATAAAAAGAGTTTAGTACTCTTCCATCATCTTGTGTTTTTTTTTTCAAAAAGTCTGTGAAGGATAGGGGTTAGCTCTTCCTTAAATGCTTTGTAAAATTCTCCTGTGAAACCATCTGGTCCTGGGCTTTTGTGTGTCGGGAGTTTTTTGATTACTGCTTCTATTTCATCTGCTGTTATTGATCAGTTCAGGCTTTCTGCTTCTTCTTCATTGAGTTTTGGGAGATTATATTTTTCTAGAAACATGTCCATTTCACCTAGGTTTTCAAATTTCCTGGCGTATACTTCTTCATAGTAATTTCTTACAATCCTTTTATTTCTGTGGTGTCAGTTGTAATCTCTCCTCTTTCATTTCTGATTGTGTTTATTTGGGTCCTCTCTCTTTTTTTCTTGATGAGCCTGCTTAAAGGCTTGTCAATTTTTTTTATCTTTTCAAAGAACCAGCTCCTGGATTCATTGATCCTTAGAATTGTGCTTTTCTTCTCTATATCATTTAATTCTGCTCAGATCTTAGTTATTTCCTTCCTTCTACTTGCTATGGGCTGTCTTTGTTGTTGTTCCGCGAGTTATTGCAAGCATAGAGTTAAGTTGTTTGTTTGAGATGTTTCCATCTTTTTTAGGTAGGCCTGTACCACTATGAACTTCCCTCTGAGGACTGCCTTTGCTGTGTTCCATAAGTTTGGTTCATTATGAGTTCATTTTCACTTGTTTTCAGAAACGTTTTTATTTCTTCTCTAAGTTCATTCTTGACCCATTCATTGTTTAATAGCATACTATTCAATCTCCATGATTTTGAGTGTTTGGGGTTTTTTCCCTTGGGGTTGGTTTCTAGATTCAGTCCCTTGTGGTCAGAGAAAATGCTTTGTATGATTTTAATTTTCTTGAATTTGTTGAGGCTTGGTTTCTGTCCTATCATGTGGTCTCTCTTTGAGAATGTTCCCTGTGCATTAGAAAAGAGTGTGTATTTAGTTTCTTTGCAATGGCTTTCTACATATCATTTAAGTCCATTTCATCTAGAGTGTCGTTCAATGCCACAATATCTTTGCTGATATTTTGTTTAGAAGATCTGTCCATTATTGACAGTGAGGTGTTAAAATCCCCTACTATAAATGTGTTGCTGTCAATTACTTTCTTGAAGTCCTCTAAGATTTTCTTGATGTATTTAGTTGCTCTTATGTTGGGTGCATATATATTTACAATGTTTATGTCTTCCTGGTGGATTCTTCCCTTGAGTATTATGAAGTGACCTTCTGGGTCTCTCTTTATGGCCCTTCTTTTGAAGTCTATTTTGCCTGATATGAGTATTGCTACCTTGGCTTTTTTTCCCTATCCATTTGCTTGGAAAATTTGTTCCCAGCCCTTCACTTTGAGTCTTATAAGTCTTTTGTCCTGAAGTGGGTCTCTTGTAGGCAGCATATGTGTGGGTCATGCTTTCTTATCCATTCAGCTATTCTATGCCTTTTGATTGGAGCATTTAATCCATTTACATTTAAGGTTATTATTGATATGTACTTATTCATTGCCATTTTTGTACCTGTGTTCCTCTCCCTTTCTCCTTTCCTTCCTTTCCTTAAAGCAAGCTCTTTAGTATCTCTTGCAGAACTGATTTGGTAGAAGTGTATTCTTTTAGACTTCTTTTGTCTGGGAAGCTCTTTATTTGCCTTCTATCTTGATTGAAAGCCTTGCTGGGTAAAGTAGTCTTGGTTGCAGGCCTTTGGTTCTCATTACTTGGAATATTTCTTGCCATTCTCTTCTGGCTTGGAGTGTTTTATTGAGAAGTCACCTGCTAACCTTATCAGGGCTCCCTGTATACTGCCTTTAAGATTCTCTCTTTGTCTTGGAATTTTGCGATTTTAATTATGATGTGTCTTAAAACGGGCCTCTTTGGGTTCCTCTTAAATGGGACTCTCTATGTTTCCCGGACTTTTTCTCTCATCAAATTAGGGAAGTTTTCCATCATTACTTTTTCAAATAGGTTTTCTATCCCCTGCTCTTCTTCTCCTTCTGGAATCCCTATTATATGGATATTATTACATTTCATATTGTCTTACATTTCTCTTAATCCCTTTTCATTCTTTCTGAGCCTCTTGTCCTTTTCTTGCTCTTTCTGGATTTTTTTTTCTACTTTGTCCTCCAACTCACTGATCTGATCTTCTGCTTCATCGATTCTGCTTTTTATTTTTTCCACTGTGTTCTTCAGCTCAGAAATTGTGTTCTTCATTTCCCCTTGGCCCTTGTTGATAGTTTCTATTTCTTTTTTCATGTTAATATAGTTTGCAGTGAGTTCATCATAGCTTCCCTATATTTTCTGGTAGCTCTTTGAGAGCTCTTGGAGCTTTCTACAATCATTGCTTTGAACTCAAAATCTGATAGTTGAGTTGCCTCCATTTCATTTAGCATTCTTTCTGGGGCTTCCTCCTTTTCTTTCATTTGGGGATTGTTTCTTTGTCTTCCCATTGTTTACGAGGCTCTTCTTGTTAGGTTCAGCTTCTTGAATTGATTTGTTCTGGTTCCCTAGGTTTATGGTGTGAACTTCTGTGGTAGAATACTTGTGAAATTCAGTGGTGCTGTATCCTTTGTGTATCCTGGTGTTCACAGCTTCCAGTGTCTCAGCTGTTGAAATGCCCCCTCTTTGGGATCAACTCTGGTCTTTCCACAGTTCCAGGGGTTTTGTTTTGTTTTGTTTTGTTTTTGCCTCACTCCTAGGTGTTTAAAAAGAGAAAAGGGGGAAAAAAGAAAAAATGAAAAGAGAATAAAGAAAAGCAGAAAGAAAAAGAAAAGAAAAAAGAGAAAGGGAGAAGAGATAAGATTGGGAAGAAAGGAAGAAGGAATAAAAGAAGAATGAAGTAATGAGAAGCAAAAGGAGGGGTAAAAAGATAAAAATAATGAAAAATTAATAATAAAAACACACACAAAAAAAACAATGACACCAACTCTTGCTGTTATCATCTTGCCAAGCCAGTTTTTCTGGCCTTGCTGACTACAGTGGCCAAGGGGTGACTGTATTGTTTTTCTCCCTGTTCATCACTTAGTTATCTTTGGGCTACTGTCCTCAGAGCTAGCCCAGGGCTTTTCTGCACAGGGCCTCAGTTGTATCCTCTGAGGTGGCATGCACCTACCACGGTTGTGTACAAGTGCTAATGATCTTTCAGCCTTCCATGCATAGGTGCCAACTGTCCTGCAAGCCGGAATAGACCCCCACGCAGGTTGCACACAGGTGCCTAAGATCTCCCAGCAGACCACGCAGCTCCCCAATGGCACGAGGGAGCCAAGTGACTGCAGCACAGGTCTGCAAGGGAGTGCTGGTGCCGATGGATCCCTGCACAGCTGTTCCCAATGGCACATGGGCGTAGACAGTCGCATGAGCTCCAACGTGCAGTCCTTCCAGGGCTATGAGATCTTAACTCCTCTCTGTGAGATTTCAAGCAACCAGGTTTATCCTGGTGCTGCCAAAACCTTGTTTGGCTGATCAGGGAGTGGTTGACCTGACTCCTTCCCTCCCTAGAGTCTTATGGCCAGCACTGGCCCTGGGATCTCAGCCCCTACCTACCCTTGTGTCCGCACTGCTGGAGTACACTCCTTACCATCTAGTTTTTCAATGTCCACTGCAATTTTCGATCTCCTGTTTTCAAATATGCTGTGTTTCTGATGTCTGTTTGCTGTGCTCCACTGTAAATTGGCTAGGTTTTTCTCCTTTGTGAAGGGGGAGGAGGAATGTGCTTCCTCTTACAGTGCCACCATCTTCTCTATAAATGGCATTTAAAATTACAAAGTTTATCCTGTGTGCTATTTATACAACAATTTCAAACCTGTTGAGGCATATTTTTTGGGTGTGTCTTATAAGCAAAATATTTCCGATTCTGTATTTTATTGCAAAATTTGACAGTTTCTGTATTACAGAATAAGCAACAAGGGTTTTTCATCTAGTTGTCTTTGTTAATTATGCCATGTTTAGATTTATTTAGACACTGATACAGGGTGCTGCCAGGAGGGGGGCCCCAAAAATAGGGATTTCGAATGGGGCTCAGAACTCAGGGTGTCCAGGAAATATTAGAGGGACATATAAGATTTCCTCACCCCTTCCCCCACAGGTATGAGTTGGGGGAAGGGACACTTGAGCAGGGATGTGCAGAGCTGCTAATCCATGGCATGGTCATTTAACATATCTATAGCCTTTGGCTGGTGGCTTGATGTGTTAAATAGCTGTGGCCATGCTCTTAGCCAGGGGGATGGAAAGGACTTCCCCCAAGACATGACTGTGGGAGGAACCCCAAGTTACAGCGCCTGCATGGGAGCTTGGAAAAGATTGGCTCCAGAAAATGGGGACACACCTGCCCAGACTCATAATGGCATCCCAATAAACTTGGAATAATACAGGAATGCTGGCAGGTGTAACTGATTGTAGGAGGAGTCAGAAATGGGGGTACAAAGGAGAGTTGGCATGGGGATTTAAACTGAGATGCAGCAGCCATTGAGAGAAGATCCATGTGGTTTCACCAGAGTGCAGGACCCACAGCCCTATGAAGGAAAATCACCATGAGGCTTTAGCAAAGAATTGCCACTTAGCTTTGCCCGAGTGGAGACCCTCTCGCAGCTTTGCCAGAGGGGATGATCCATGTGGTTTTATCGGAGTACAGACCCCTGCAGCTTTGGTGAAGTGGGAGAGCCACAAGGCTTTGCCAGAGTGGGGACCCCTTCCCCACAGCTGTGGTAGAAGAAGGACCACATGGCTTTGGGGTGCTCCCTTTGGCTGCATGGACTGAGAAGCAAGAGAGATTTTACCTGGAAGAAGGGGGAAAGGACTCTTGCCAGTAGGCCATGAGAAGGTGCCACATGGCTTTGGATTAATTAGAGATCCTGCCTGGACAATGACACAGCTGATGGTGTCAGGAGCCTGGATCCCAGATGTGTGCTTCTCTTCCTGAATTACAGTACTCTGAATTAGGGCAGAGGGAGATAGGAAGCACTGTGGGCATCTGTGGGTATCCTAAAGGACTTTGATATTTTAATGAAGATGTTAGGTCACTACTTTAACTCTGTATAGCATTAAATAAACATTTCCTTTCCTTTTCACAAATCTCTGGCTTTGAGAGACATCTTTCCATAAGGCAGCGGACATAATGAATGTTCTGTTGTTCTGTAACAACACCTTATTTTATAATACATATAAAATAGGCTTTAATATCCATGTTCCATTTATTTTTCTTTTTGCTATCTTTTTCTCCCTCCTGATTTTGTTTTATAATTTTTTGCAATTGTTTTATTTTATTTTTAAAGACTTTTACTGCAGTTTTAAGTTTACAATAAAATTGACAGGAAGATAAAGAGATATCCAACCCCATCATATGCATAGCCTTTCCTATTAGCAACATGGCTCACTAAAATGATACAGTTCCTTTCACCAAGATTAAACCTACATGGACACATCATAATTCTTCCATGTCAATACTTTCCCTGAATGTTACTCTAGGTATCAGGCATTTTATGGGATTAGACAAAAGTGTGACATATATCCATCATTATAATATCATGATTTCACTTAACTAAAAAATCCTCTGAGTACTGCACATTGATATTTAAGCACCAACAATTTCCATCATTATGGCAGACCCTTCTGCATGGTGTGGGCCCAGCTCCCACTCGAGATGCACAGAACCCATGCCCACAGATAGGTTCTTTTGTGGGAAATCAGATTTGCAATATACTTAGGCTGTTTTGAGAGTGTGCTTTTTGCTGAAAGCCCCTCACCCTGCAAGCACCTTGCAGGCCCAGTGTAAATGCCTGCCTATTCATTTGCTAATATCCTTCTTCTGTGATGTAATGAGGGGCATTGGCTCCTTTGTTGTAATGGGGATAGTGAAGAGAACCATCTTGGAATGTAAGGAGAGATGATTAGAGTAAAGGCCTGTCATGGCAGAAGCCAGGGCTTTGGCTCCTCTTGAGAGAAAAGCCTGTTGGTTCTCCTTATTCCTCCACCAGACTCGGTAGTCTGTGTGCATGTTTTAATTCATCCATAATGATGTGGACACTGCTGGCCGGTGTCTGCAACACATCATCTACTACATTTTCAAAATTTTTCACAGTTGAGCCTTTTCCAGAATGTCATACATTCAGAATCATACAGTATGTAGCCTACTAACATTATTTTTCTGCTTATTAATATGCATTGAAGGTTTTTCAGTGGTTTTTCATCACTTAATAGCTCACTTCTTTTCAACACTGTATCATTTCCTTTGTCTGGATATATCACAGTTTACTTATCCACTAATTTGATAAGATATTTTTACACAAACCTTTTTCTCCCTTTAAGCCAAGCAATACCTAAATACTATTCAAATAAAAGAACCCCTCAAAATGCATCTCACTATCCTTTTATCCCACCTTCAATATAGAGGTTATCTTGATTTTTAATTCTAAGTAGCTATTAATTTTTTCTTTTATATTATATAGACAGATTTATTTTGATTTATCACTACTATTTAGTGACATTGTTTTCACATGTTTTATTCTACAACTTTCACTATATATGGTGTTATTTATATATTTTTAGAAAGATCAGCTACAGAGAAAATATTTCTGAATTTGGGTATGCCTAAGAATATTTTTAGTCTTTTGTATTGTTTATAATTAAACTATTCATACACTTCTTAGCATTTAGCTTTATTAATTAAAAGTTAGTCACCAACAAAGGGTACTGCATAATGATAAAGGAAAAATTACAATGAAAGGATATAACCCTAGTAAATATTTACACACCCAACATAGAACACCTAAATATGTAAAGCAAATCTAGATGAACATAAAGGGGGAGAATGACAGAAATACAGTCATAGTTAGGAAATTTAACACTCCATTGACTTCACTGGACAGATCTTTGAGACAGCAAATCAACAAGGAGATAGTAGCCTTGAATGACACACTAGATCACATGGATTTAATTCATATCTTCAGAGAATTTCACCCTAAAGCAACACAACATATATTCTCTACGTTAGACCACATGTTAGGACACAAAACAAGTCTCAATAAATTTAAGAAGATTGAAATCATACCAACCATCTTCTCTGACCACAATGCTATAAAACTAGAAATCAATCACAAGAAAAACACTGAAAAACAAACATATGGAATGTAAATAACATGTTATTAAAATGACTGGGTCAACAACCAGATCAAGGAAGAAACCAAAATATACCTTGAAACAAATGAAAATGAGAATAAAACAACCCAAAATCCATGATGCAGGGAAAGAAATCTTAGGTGGGAAATTCAAAGCACTACAGGCCTATCGAAAAAAAGAAAAGAAAAGAAAAAGCTCAAATAAAAAATCTAACTTCACACTTAAAGGAACTGAAAAAATTATCAAACAAAGAACAAGTGAGGAGAAGGAAGAAAATAATAAGGACCTGATCAGAAATGAACAAGATAGAGTCTAAAAAAAAAAAAACATACAAAAGGTCAATGATTCCAAGAGCTGGTTCTTTGTAAAGACAAACAATATGGACAAAACTTTGACCAAATTCATCAAGAAAAAAAAAGAGAAAGGACCCAAGTAAATAAAATCAGAAATTAAAAAAGAGAAATAACAACTGAGAGCAAAGAAATACAAAAGATTAATAAAATATGGACAACTGTATGCCAACAACGTGTACAAAAAGGATAAATCCCTAGAAACACACAGTCTTCCAAAACTATATCAGAAAAAAATCAGAGAATCTCCTTAGACAGATTACACCTTAGTGACATTGAAGCAATAATCAAAAAATTCCCAACAAACAAAGGCCCTGGACCAGATGGCATCACAGGGGCATTTTACTAAACATTTCAAGAACTATCACCTCTCCTCAAACTACTACAAAAAATTTAAGAGGAGAGAAGATTCCCAAGCTTATTATATGAGGTCAACATTACCCTTATTCAAAAACCAGATAAAGACACTATAAAGAAAGAAAATTATAAGCCAATATCCCTGATGAACATAGATGCTAAAATCCTTCACAAAATATAACCAAACAAAATACAGCAGTACATCAATAAGATCATGCAGCATGATAAGGTGGGATTTATTCTGGGAATGCAAGGTTGGTACAACATTCACAAATCAAAAAATGTGATTCGCCACATAAACAAAATGAAGTATGAAAGCCACATGGTCATTTCAATACATGCTGAAAACACGTTGGATAAAGTACAACACCCATTATGTTAAAAAAAACTTTCAACAAAGTGGGAGTAACGGGAACATACTTAAACATAACAATGGCCATGTATGGCTAACCCATTGCCAACATCATACTCAACAAGCAAAGGCTTGAAGCATTCCCTTATAATCAGGAACAAGCCAGGGATGTCTGATTTCACCTCTGTTATTCAGTATAGTACTAAAGTCCTAGCCATAGCAATCAGGCAAGATAAGAAATTAAAGGCATCCAAATTGGAAGGAAGAAATAAAACTGACATTATTTGCAGATGATATGATATTGTACATAGAAAACCCCAAAGAATCCACCAAGAAACTACTAGGCCTGATATATGAATCCAGCTAAGTAACAGTATACAAAATTCATATCCCCAAAGCTGTTGCATTTTATATGCCAATAATGAACTAACAGAAAGGGAAATCAAGAACACAATCCCATTTACAATTACTTCAAAAATAAAATATGTAGGAATAAACCTAACCAAGGATGAAAAAGACCTGTACTTGGAAAATTGTACACACTAAGAAAAGAAAGTAAAGAAGACACAAATAAGTGGAAACACATATCATATTCCTGGACAGGAGAATTAACATCATTAAAATGCCCATACTCCCCCAAACAATCTATATATTCAAGGCAATTCCTATCAAGCTCCCAATGACATATTTCACAGAACTAGAACACATATTTCAAAAATTTATATTGAACCACAAGGGACACCATGTAACAAGAGCAATCCTTAGAAAGAACAACAAAGTTGGAGAAATCATGTTATTTGGTATGGAACTATACTATAAGCAAGGAAAATGGGGATAGACTCAGGTGACAGGTGGCAGAGGCAGGTGAGGGGGTGGAGAGATTAAGCAAAAAGGGAAATACACTCATGGACATGGACAACAGTTTGGTGATTTCTGGATGGAGGGGGTAATAGAGGACTAAATGGTAATGGAAAAAGAAAATACAGATTAAATTTTAAAAGAAACAACACTGTAAGCCCATATTAATCAAAACAGCATGATACTGGCATAAAAACAGACACATACATAAAAGGAACAGAATAGAGAATCCAAAAATAAACCCACACTTTATAGTCAATAATACTTGATAGAGGAAGCAAGCACTTACAGTGAGCTAAAAGTAGTTTGTTCAATAAATGGTGTTGTGAAAATTGGACAGATACATGCAGAAAAAGGAAAGTAGACCACCTTGTTACACCACACACAAGAATAAATTCAAAATGGATAAAAGACTTAAATATTTTACCTAAAACCATAAAAATCATAGAAGGAAACATAGGCAGCATAATTTCAGACATTGCTCATAGCAAGATTTTATCAAAATCCCAGGCATGGGAAACAAAAGAAAAATAAACACATGGGGCTACATCAAACTAAAAAGTATTTGTGCAGCAATGAAAAACAGTAACAAAATTAAAACTCAACTTGCAGAATGGAAGAACATATTCACTGATATATCTGATAAGGGGTTAATATCCAAAATTTCTGAAGTATTTACAAAATTCACCAAAACAACAATCCAATTAAAAAATGGGCAAAGGACCTGAATAAACACTTCTCCAAAGAGGACATGTAGATAGCCAATAGACTTATGAAAAGATCCACAACATCACTGATCATCAGAGAGTTGCACATTAAAACCGCAGAATCTCACATCTGTCAGAATGGCTGTCAACAATAAATCAATAAACTACAAGTGCTGAGAAGGATGTGGAGAAAGGGGAACACTTTTTCATTGTTGGTGGGAATGCAGTGTTGCGGCCACTGTGGAAAGCAGTATGAGGATACCTCAAAATGTTAAAAATGAATCTGCCTTTTGACCCAGTGATACCACCTCTGGGAATAGACCCCAAGGCACCCAAAACACTAATTCAAAGAAAACATAAGCACTCCTATGGTCATTGCAGCATTATTTACACTCTCCGAGATATGGAAGCAGATTAAGTGTCCGTCAGCAGATGAGTGGATAGAACAATTGGAACACATATGGAACATTTGTGGACATTTCCATATGGAACACATATGGAACATTTACACAATGGACTACTACTTAGCTGTAAAAAAAAAAAAAGGAATATTTACCCTTTGCTACAGTATGGATGGAACTGAAGAACATTATGCTAAGTGAAGTAAGCCAGTTAGAGAATGACAAATTCCATATGATTTCACTCATATTTGGAATCTAATAAACAAACTGATCTAACAAGCAAAATATAGATAGACTCAGAGATAGAGACCAGGATGACAGCTAGTGGAGTTGGGGAATTTAGGATATGGAGGGATTGAGAAAAAAGGAAAAATGACTCATGGACATGGACAAGTGTGATGATTGCTGGGAAGATAGAGTATAAGGGGACTAAACGGTGATTGGGAGAGACAGTATAAGGGAACTAAATGGTAACTGTAAAATGCAATAAAACTTTAAAAAATGAGTCACCAATTTTATTCTAGATATTTTAATAACATTAATTCTTTTCTTCTACAACTTTCAAATATGTTTATCTTTCATTTTTAAAATTTTATTACATATTGCCTATAGTTGGTAAGTTTTCATTGAGTCTATCTTTAATTTTATTAGTGTTATTATTCTGCTCAGAGATTATTTTGACATTATTTATTTGATTCCTTTCCATAATTTATTATCTTTTTTCTCTTCAATTGGCTAAATATACTATTTGATTAGTTTCAGAACTTTTGGGTTATTGTGCTTCTACTCTTCATAGTTGCCCTTGATTTCCATACACCATTTTCTAGAAAAAGAGATTCAATTTTTAGCACATTTATTCAGCAATGTTAATTCTGTTACTTAATGTGTTTTGAAGCCTTTAAAAATATCAATTTCATATTTTTAATTTATGAATTATTTTAGGGGTGTAAAAGCCCATTTTTGGTGTCTTTGGTTTTCTTTTTTGATGTCATGTTTTCTCTACCCTCTCTGAAATATTTATTAAAGTTACTTTAATAAATATTAAATTTTTAATAAATAGTATTTAATAAATATGTAAATGTTTTACATATTTTTAAATTATACCTTACTTTAATTTTTATAGTGTTTTTCCCTAGGAAATTTTTGAAGAAAATAAAATCGTATGCATGGATATATTCTCTTTAGATATAGGTTTTATGTGTCACAAGAGATACTGGTTCAGATTGCTATAACTGATTTGAACACCCTTACTTAAACCAATAGATTTCCAGGAACCTGCAGTCTTATATTGAACCTCTTTGCTTCATGTCCCACCAGTGGTATTCCAAATTTGCTATCTTTGTCTCTGCTGTTTAGAGTTTGGTTTCTCCAGGCAATTAATTATCTTACCTGCATTTTAAAAACTATTATATGTATGTGCATCCATATGTGTGCTCATGCCAATGTTGTCATGGATTAAATATTTTGAGTGTTATAATATATCTCATATTAATATATGGTTATAGTGAAAGGTGATGTGTACAAGTTTATTCCTCTATACCTTTGTCTTTTCTTGTTGAATATAAGGAATATATTAGATAAAATAAATGTCAAATATTGGTCTGTCAATATCTGAAGGGGTGATACTACACTGAATCTTGAAAAATAAACAAAATTTTCTCAAGAAAAAATTGGTTATCACAACCTAAACTTCTGAAGATAGCTAGCCTAATTGGATATTGGCAAATAGAGGTTGCATCAGTCAATGTCAAGACTCCCCTCCACATATCTGAGAAAGACAAATTTTAATACAAGGACATGGGCCAAAATATAAAAAGGTTGATACTGAAATCCAGAAATTGGTAATTATGTAAAGATGCTACTATCACTAGGGCTAGAAGAGTGGATGGTCAGAGTCAGAAATGGTCCCTAAAAACCCTTTCCAAATGGGAGGGAGCTGGGGAGGGCTGGGGCGGTGGGCTGGGATGGGAGTAGAAGACAGAAAACTGTATAAGAACAACAATTAAAATAAAATTTAAAAAAGGAGTTAACCTGACTAGGACAATAGGAATTGCCAATATATTCAAATTTAGTATATGCCACATATATGTGCTTTATTCTCAACATGTACTTGAAAATGTACTTGAAAATGAAGTTAAGAACAAACACTGGAGGAAGCCCAGCAGCATAGGTTTCTAAAAAAAAAATCTTTCCAAATTAGGCATGAGATTGTATTTTGCTCAGAATTCAGAGAGCCAGAACATGCAAATTTTCAAAGACAGTTGTTGGTAACTACAGTAAGGCTGTTAAAATTTTATCTTCTGCTATATATAGTATAACAATTTTCATTACATTTTTTATGGATTAAATTTCTATTCTTCATTTATCTACATATTTTATTATAAAAGCTGGAATCCAAATATGTAAAAGAGATGTCCAGATAAATGTTTACTGTTGATTGTTCAATAAAACAATATATAGCACCTTTGCAAGACAATGATGTTTGTTTGAAGGATTCACCATAGAAAGCAATCAGAAGAAACCTCATAGCAAGAACTTCAGAAAATATTTTAAAAGCATTCAGATAAGTATATGTTGGAATTACTGTTCTTGGAAAACAAGTTAAACATCTAAGACTATCCTACACATCAAATACATGAGACTTGGAAAGAAGTAGTTGGAGCTAACATTTGTACCTTTTGTAAACTTTGTAACTATTCAGTCATTTTTTATATTAAGCTTTTAGTACATAAAGAGTCAGGATTCAAAACATGTTTTATACTTAATATACACTTATACTTAATATACAAAATAGACACAAAGAGAAGAAGAAAGAATGAAGAGGGAGAAGTATGTTCCCTGAAAAAATATCAGGCATATCAGGCACAGATGTCCTAGCATGTATCAGCAGCTTAGAGGAAGACCCTGTAGGGGAAAAATACTCTAAAGAACTTTCTAAATGCACTCTTTGACACCTTCTTTAAGTAGATCACCATTATCAGTTTGAACTTTTTGTCTGGAGTAATTTACATACAACCACATTTTTATCAGTGTCAAGAGGATACCACTAGGACAGAGTCCAGCTTGGGAGACCATGATTACTACAAAGAGCAGCCTATTGTCTCTCTCTGGGCAATGGCTCCTTTGCAGCTCCAGGAGATGAGTTCACCCAAGGAAAGCAGCTCTGAGAAAGTGCAGCTCCTCTGGAGGAGGCATTCCAAGGTATCCCAAAGGCTATGAATCAGAGATCACATATTAATATAAAATGTATCAAATAAATGCCCTTAAAAATCAAGGAGGACATTATCCATCTTAATCATGAACACATAGTCTTGAGAAATAACCATGTGTGCCTGCTCTGTGGACTTGTCAGCTATCTCTCAATAATGTTGCCCTAACATGCAAATAGCTTTCTAACTCAATGGCTTGTCATGACTAGCTTTACTGTTATTACTCATGTGGATCAACTGGGATTTGTTACCAGCTTCAGGTGACCTCCATTTGCCCTACATCTCTACATATTCTCATTGGAGGTGCAGTTTGCTTGGGCATAGTGTAACAGGGTACAGCCAAGAGGGGGGGCCCCAAAAATAGGGATTTGGAATGGGGCCCAGAACTGAGGGTGTCCAGGAAATATTAGAAAGACATATAAGATGTCCTCACACCTTCCCCCTCAGGTATGAGTTGGGGGAAGGGAGAAATGGAGCAGGGCCATTGAGAGCTGTTTTGCATAGCAACAGTTTTGCAGATAACCTCCAGAATGGTCATTTAACATATCTAGAACCTTTAACTGGTTTCACAGATATGTTAAACAGCTGTGGCCATGCTTTGAGCCAGGGAGAAGGGAGTGACTTCCACCCAAGATGGAACTGGAAGGCAACTCCCCCTGTTTGTGGTGCCTGAATGAGAGCGTGGAGATGACTGGCTCCACGCCATGGGGCCACACCTGCCCAGACTCACTATGGCAGCCCAGTAAAGCTGGAAGGATACAGGAGTATTGGCAAGTGTAGCTGATTGTAGGAGGAGTCAGAAATGGGGCCACAGAGGAAGATTGGCGCAAGGATTTAAACCCAGGAGTGGCAGCCATTGGAGAGAGAGCCACAAGCTTTGGCAGAGTGGAGATCCCTTTCCTGCAACTTTGGTAGAAGAGGACCATGTGCCCTTGGGATGCTCCCTTTGGCTGCATGGCTTTGGTAGCAGGAGAGACTTTGCCTGGAAGAAGGTGAAAGAACTCTTGCCAGTAGGGCATGAGAAGGTGCCACATGGCTTTGGATTAATTAGAGATCCTGCCTGGACGATGACATGGCTGACAGTGTCAGGAGCCTGGATCCTGGACATTTGCTTCTTTTCCTGAGTTACAGTACCCTGAATTAGGGGCAGGTTGAGAAGGAAGCACTGTGGGCATCTGTGGGTATCTTAAAGGACTTTGATATTTTAATGAAGACATTAGGTCGCTACTTTAACTCTGTATAGCAATAAATAAACAATTCCTTTCCTTTTCACAAATCTCTGGCTTTGAGAGACATCTTTCCATAAGGCAGAGGACATAACAAACCTTGGTCCCTGTGGCCTTTGTGTTCTGTAACAATAGTGTTAAGAATCCTTAGAGCAAAAGGGCCAACCCAAATGTGTACACACAGATAAAACTTTATTTATGTCACATCCACTAATACTCCATTATAAAAGTAAATTAGGGGGCTGAGAGAGAGGAGTAAATAGGTGGATATTTTGCCCAATGTGTCTATGCACTTGGCAGAATGGCTGGCCTAGTTGAAGGAAGGAATGGAAGTCACACTGACTTCCTCCCAGGACCAATCTGGAATTACAACTCAATTGTGGAAAAACCACCCAGAACAAACAATTGAGCAATAGCCAGAGAGAAGCATATAACTTCTAACATACAGAACCAACTTTGGCACAACAGATTTGGTAAGGAAAGCAGTAGAGGCTTTAGAGGGCTGTCTGGGCATCCAGTCAGGGTGTGATAATTCAGCAGCTGGTTGGATCCCACCAGAGAAGATTTGGGTCTAAACCCTAAGCTAGGATTCCAAGCCTAGGACACCAAAGCCCAAAGAGTACACAGAAAACAACCATGGCAAAAAAGAAAAAAGCAGCAGGGTTGCTCTCTGCCAGAGACAGACAGTTGGAGATGCAAGGGCTGTTTAAAGGACCAACAAAAATTTCATTTGCAGTCACTTACCTGAGGCTCTGGCAAAGGTGGGAGCAGAGTGATCTGAAGGCACCCACGGAGAAAAGGGGAATGGAAGTCTTGGGGAGAGAACTGAGAGAGTAGCCACTGTAATCCCTGTGCTGAGTCATCCCACAGATGGCAGCAGGCTTTGTGCTTAGGCAGACCACTCCCTTCTGAGCAGCAGCAGCAGCCTGAGGGGAAACAAAGGTCCCCACCTCGGGAGGGATTTGCCCCCACCCTGCAGTGCTTAAACCTGACTGCTGAGTGCAGAGTGACCACATTAACAATTGAGGGAGACAGCCAATGACAGCAGATCCCTGGAAGTCTTGAACAGATTGCCTAAGGTCAGATGGGATCAACATCGGACATCCCCAGAAGCAGATCCAGAAAGAAAATTTTAAAAAATAACAGTGGTAAATGCAAGAGGCTACTGAGACAAAAGCCACTGTGGTCTTCTTCATGACTTACAATATTTTCCTTCCTGCATAGCTTTATAACATTTATTTCTTATCCAACAAGTTTATATATCAGTCACTAGATTTTATGCTATAGTGTATTTCAATTCACATATACTGCCCCTCCCTTCTCTTAGCCCACTTAACCTCCTTTCCTTGCAATATTTTAATTTCAAATTTGGTGAAATTTTCATTTCTCTCTAGCTACAACTTGTTTCCATTCCACAATCTTACTATATCTCCCCTGTTCAGACATTCAAAATGAATTCTCTTGTCATGGGTCATTTCACACCATTTTGCCCAGCTCTTAAAATACCCACATTCTCTCTACACCTGTAACAAAATGTGCTCATTGGTTATGGGTAGGGTAGTTATTGTTGCATTGTTTTTTCAAGGTTATCTCTGGAGCTTTAATAATTCTGTATTTCAAATAACAAATTTTACTGGACCCCTCTCTTACTCTTATTTTTTTACTCAAATTTTAATTCTACCATCTTAGCCTTGTTTTTCTTTTTCTTTTTGTCTTTCTTCTATTTCTCTTTCATCCTGACCTTTTATTTTCTTTATTCTCCTTTTTTTCTTATCTTTACATCCCAAATTTTAGTTTTTCCCACACTTACTCTAGTTTTCATTACTCGCTCTTATTATTCCCTCTCTTCCTATTATTACAAAAATCACTTCCCATTCCTCTAAACAGCTCTTAGATTCTTCTTTGTTTCTTTTTGCCCTCTTATTCCCATAAAACCTATATTAATTTTAGCTCATTTGTTGTTTTTAGTACTCCAGCGGATCTTTCTCTCCAATTTGGCTCCTATATTTTTATTATTTAATATTTTCCTTATGTTTTCTTTTTCTCTCTCTTTATTTAATTTTATACCATTTTAATTTCTGTTTAATCTTAATATTATACACTTCCCTTCTCATACTCCATTCCACACTCTTAATTCCCTTTCTTGATTCATGAGGTAAACTGTACCTTCCCTCCTTCCAATACTCCAACTCCCAAGTCTTATTAGTGCAACTCTATCCTCTCAAAATCATTTCTCTTTGGTAGATCATGTCATAAACACTCTCCTTTCTTATAATAGACTTAATCTCATTACACCCTTAATACTGGTCCATTTGCTATTGATAGTGGGACTGTGAAGGGGGAGTTATACTTGTGGGTGTGGGTTTGTTCCTTGGGCTCTGTGGTTTTGTTCAGACAGCACCTGCACAACAGCACAGAAGATGTGGTGGGTAAAGTCATCCTCAGTCAACTAGTGGCAGGGTAAGACCCATGAAAGGATGACCCAACAATAATAAAAACCCAATTACATCCAGAAAAGCAGCATAAAAGGCATAAGGGACATACCAAGAATATCAAGTTCAGGTGATAAGGAGACTGCATCACTGAATCTCACAGGCATCCCACCACAGAAGTTCAAACAACAAAGCCAGAAAGTCAAAACAGATCAATTGAAGAAAAACAAGCAAACAAGAAGAGTCCCACAAACAATAGGAAAACAAAGAAATAACTATCAATCTAAAGGAAAGAAGGAACCCTCAGAAATAATGCTAAATGAAATAGAGGCAAGTCAACTATCAGATATGGAGTTCAAAACAATGGTTATAAGGAAGCTCAATGAACTCAGTGTGAACTGCCAAAAACTATGGGGAAATTACAAGGAACTTACTGCAACCTATAACAACATAAAAAAGACATATAAATAATCAACCAGGGCCAACGAGAAATGAAGAATACAATTACTTAACGAAAGAACACAGTAGAAAGAATGAAAAGCAGGCTCAATGAAGCAGAGGACTGAATCAGTGAGCTGGAAGACAAAATAGAAAAAAACTCTCAAAAAGAGCAAGAAAAAGAAAAAAGACAAGAGGAATAAAGAGGGATTAAGGGAAATTCAGAAAACATGAAACAGAATTATATCTGCATACTAGGAATATCGTAAGGAGAAGAAGAGGAGCAAGGGATAGAAAATCTGTTTGAAAAAGTAATGATGGAAAACCTCCCTAATTTGATGAGAGAAAAAGTAACACAAGACCAGGAAGCAGAGGGGGCTCAGATCAAGAGGAACCCAAAAAGGCCCATGCAAGAAACATCATAATTAAAATGGCAAGATTTAAAGACAAAGAAGAGAATCTTCAAGGCAGCAAGGAGAAACAGGAAGTAACATGCAAGGGAGCCAAGATGAAGCTAGCAGCTGACTTCTCAACAGAAACATTACAAGCCTGAAGGAAATGGCAAGAAATATTCAAAGTAATGAAAAACAAACACCTGAAACCAAGACAACTCTATACAGCAAGGTTTTCAATTAAAATGGAAAGTGAAGTAAGGAGTTTCCCAGACAAAAGAAGGCTGAAAGAATCTACCTCCACCAAACCAGCACTGCAAGATATGCTAAAGGAACTGCTTTAAGAAGAGGAAGTCAAATGATGAGAGAAAGGAACAAAGATATAAAGGGAATAAAATAGCAGTGAATAAGTACTTATCAATAATAACCTTAAGTGTAAATGGATTAAATGTTTCAATTAAAAGACATACGGTAGCTGAATGGATAATAAAACATAACCAACACATATGCTAACTACAAGAGACCAACCTCAGAATGAAAGACCTACAGAAACCGAAACTGAAAGGCTACAAAATATTTTCCATGCAAATGCACAGGAAAAAAAACTGGGGTAACAATACTTATATTTGATAAGATAAACTTCAAAACAAAGGCCATAAAAAGAGGCCCAGAAGGATTCTTCATAATACTCAAGGGAAGAATTCATCAAGTGACATAAACATTAAGAACATATATGTACCCAACATAGGGGCACCAAAATACATAAGGAACAATTTGAAGGACTTCAAGAGAGACATAGAGAGCAACAATATTATAGTAGGGGGGTTTAACACCTCACTGTCAAAGATAGATAGATCTTCCTATCAGCAAGGATATTGTGGCATTGAACGATGCCCTAGATCAAATGGATTTAACTGATTATATGTATATATAATCATATGCCATGGAAATAAAGAGCTGAAGGAGCATGACAGCTGATGAAAGGAGATTGACCATTATAAGCAGACCCTTGATGATCTTTTTATCAGTTCTCTATTGCTCAAAAAGGGGAGAAAATCATCTAATAATATCAAGCTAAAGGACAGATTTACATTCCTATGTAAACAAGAGGCCTGGATTTAGAGGCAACTTCAAGCAATCTTGCATTCAGTTGCCCAAATGACCATGAATGCTCTCCCTTGAGCTGTCTTTCTTAGTTCTCAGTATTGGTATAATTTCCTTCTTTATAACATGCCTTTTCTGTGGTGAGGAAGAAGGCTACTTGTCATCACATATCCATATTCTCTCAGTTCAGCATCTGTTCTCAGTTCCTTAGTTGAAAAAGACTGTCTTCCCATGTTCAGCATTAATCATAGGGCAGAACATTATTTTGCCTTGCTTAGGTCGTAAACTAATGCTGGATTCAAGAAATGGGTTAATATGATTGACTATATTTTACTCACATTTTAATCTTATACCTGGATGACACAGAGGATTTTAATGATTCACTGACCAACTGGGAGCCTAGAATACAATAAGAGTATCTTAAATAAAGTGAATATGAAATAAAATAAAAATAAAAGAAACTTGTGAATTCTGGTCAAGACAACGGCATAGGCAGGACATAGCCTACCTCTTCACACAATGTCATCAAAATCACAACTAAAATTTAGTACAACTATCACTCAGCACCATCAGAAATTGAATTAAATGGTAGTCTGACAACTACAGAATTAAAGAAACCACATCCACCCAGATTGGTAAGAGAAGCACAGATGTGGAACAGGTTGGTCCCTCAGCCATGTGTGGTAGATAAAAATTTGGGAGAGATATCTTGGGAATAAGGAGTTCCAGCCCCACATCAGGTGCCCCAACCCAGGGTTCTAGTGCCAGAAAGATAAGTCCCTAGAACTTCTGGCTGTAAAAACCAGTGTGAACTGAATCAGTGGAATAAACTGCTGGAACCCCAAGCAGTTCCTCTTAAAGAGCCCACACATGGACTCACTTACTCAGACTCATTCCCTATGAGCTCCAGTATTGCGGTAGCAGCTTGAAAGGCAACAGTGGTATATAGGGAGACACTGAAGTGTCTGGCATCAATGTGAGCAGATGCCATTGTGTTTTTTAAACCCTCCCCCATAGAGCCAGTAAGATGGTGCCATATCTGAGACTCCATTGCACTGGCTAACACTGTTTGGTGTACCTTAGAGATCCCCAGTGGCTCTTCCCCACACAATTTATGGGCCCTCCCAAGCTGCTTTTCCATATGAATGGCTGGTCTTGGGTCATGCTCTACAACTTCCTAAATCTTCTCAAAAAAGCAACAGATGGCCTCTGTGGACCCCAGGCCTGACACTAGCAGCAGCCAGCTTAGATTCATAGCTTGGCTTCACCTGGGAATCTCCACCCCAACAGAAGTAGAAGCCATCTCAGATTGCTTTATAGTTCAGGCAGGGTGGCCCTGAGCAAAACATAGGTGGGGGCTGACTCTAGCCTGTACTGCCTGGGAAACCTCAGGACCAGCATACCCAGTGGACAGCTACAGACCACACTGGAGCACCACCACCCTGCGTAATTTTTCACAGAGGGCAGAGGATGATGGTAAGTTGTCACAGCCTATCCTTGCAGCTGTTTGGTCCAGGTAGATCCCTCCCCTGATCCACAAACAGCAACAAAGGCTCAATTACACAAGGAGGGTGCACCCAGTTCAAACAAAGGGCATACCTTGAGTATCCAGGTTGGGTGATGGGGAGGCTATGCCACTGGACCTTATAGGACAGCTATTACATTAGGCTATACTACCAAGTCACAGAGTCACAGAAGCTCTGCCTAATACATAGAAACAAACACAGGGAGGCTGTCAAAACAAGGAGTCAAAAAATCATGGCCCAACTGAAAGAACATATCAAAATCCAGAAAAAAGATAAATGAAATGGAGATAAGCAATCTATCAGATGCAGAGTTCAAAACACTGGTTATAACGATGCTCAGGAAACTTACTGAGAAGCTCAACAGCATAAGAAAGATCCAGTCAGAAATGAAGGAATTAAAATAAAGAGCAATTTATAGGAAAACAACAGGAGAGTGGGTGAAGCCAAGAATCAAATCAATGATTTGAAACATAAGGGAGCAAAAAACAACCAATCAGAACAACATGAAGAAAAAATAATCCAAAAAAATGTATATAGTATAAGCAGCCTCTTGGACAACTTCATGAGTTCCAACATTTACATCATACAGATGCCAGAAGGAAAAGAGAAACAGCAAGAAACTGGAAAACCATTTGAAAAAAAAATATTGAAAGAAAAATTCCTCAATTTGGTGAAGGAAATAGACATGCAAGTACAACAAACAGAGAAACCCAAACAAGATGGATGCAAAGAGGCCCACACCAAGACACATTATAATTAAAATGGCAAATGTTAAAGATAAAGAGAGGATCTTAAAAGCAGCAAGAGAAAATAAATTAGTTACCTATAGGGGTGTTCCCATAAGACTGTCAGCTGATTTCTCCAAAGAAACTTTGCAGGATAGAAGGGATTGGCAAGAAATATTCAAAGTCATGAAAAGCAGGGACCTAGAGCCAAGATTACTCTACTCAGCAAAGCTATCATTTAGAATCAAAGGGCAGGTAAAGAGCTTCTAAGAAAAGAAAATCTGTAGGAGTTCATTGTCACCAAACCATTATTATATGACATGTGAAAGGGACTTATTTAAGAAAAAGGAGATCAAAACTATGAACAATAAAATGGCAAAAAATACATATCTATCAGCAATTGAACCTAAAAAAACAAACTAAGCAAACAAGAAGAACAGAGACAGAATCATGGATTTGGAGAGCATTTTGACAGTTGCTAAAGAGGATAGAGGTGTGGGGGAATGGGTCAAGATGTGTGAGATTTAATAAGTACAAATAGGTAAGTTACAGAATAGCCATGGAGATGCAAAGTACAGTATAGGAAATGGAGTAGCCAAAAAACTTATATGCATGACTCATGGACATGAACAATTTTGGGAGTATTGCCTGAAGGAATAGGGGGTGCTGGGTGAAGGGGAATAAATGGAGAAATATAAGAAAAACTATAATAGCATATTCAGTAATATATAATTAAAACGGAAAAAAACTTGCTAAAAATAAAAACAACAACTTCTTGTCAAACATTTAATTTCACCTATTTACAAGTACCATGTACAGTTAAAATCATGCACTGCACTTTCCAAGGGGTCATGAACCTATGTTTCTTCCAGATGTTACATTGTCATGTCATGTCATGAATCCACTGGTGTTGCAACTCAAGAGATACTCATTTTGCTCCTATGCTTATTGAAATTATATTCAATATTTTTGGTCTAGGAATAGAATCAATTATGAATTTTATCATCCAAAACATGCAAATTTAAAAAGGAAGGGAAAATAATATAATCCAAAATACATTCACTTAGAAAGTAGAGAAAGGGAATAACATAGAAAGGTTCTTTAACTATAATGCATACTGAACATTCCCAGACAAAATGTTTAATATCTCTCTGTACTAGTAGGGGAATGAGGTTCTTAGTTAATCAATCTGCCTGCTCCACTTCTGTTCTCTGTTATCTTTTCCTTCATGGGCATTCCTGACTGAGGCGTGAAGGCAATATCATTCTAGAAGTTCTGTAACTTTAGGATTCTCACTTCCTAAAGGTATCATGTAGGTATCATGTTAGGGATTTTGGGGTTGCCTTAGAAATTAAGAAACCATAATTATTTGATAAGATTGTGTTTTCTCTCATAATACAACTGCTTTAAAATTCCTGTCAACTTTTAAACTAGCACATTATTATGAATTCTGATTAGCAACCAACAATGGGACAATATTTTTTTTTATGAATAATTGCATTTAATTTATAAAACACCATGGGTAGATTTACCATTTACATGGTATTTAGAATCCCTGTCTAGGGTTGTGGCAAATCTTTCTTTTTTTTTTTTTTCAATTACAGTTGACATTCAACATTATTTCAAGTGTACAGCATGGTGGTTAGACAATCATATACATTAAAAAGTGATCCCCCAATATTTCAAGTACCAACCTAGCACTATCTGCAGTTACTACAATATTATTGATTCTATTCCCTATGCTGTGCTTTTTATCCCCATGACTATTTTTTAATTAAATTTTATTTTAATTGTTGTTCTTATACAGTTTTCTGTTTTCTACTCCCATCCCATCCCTCCGCCCCAGCCCTCCCCAGCTCCCTTCCCTTTCCACCCCCCCCCCAGCTTTTGTCCATATGTCTTTCATACTTGTTGCTCTAATCCCTTCCCCTTTTCCCTGGATATTCCTATCCCTCTCCTCTCTTGTTCTCAATTTCAGTGTCTTTGGTTATATTATGCTTGTTTGTTTGTTTTTTTGATTAGGTTCCTGTT
>PVKU01012662.1:0-33879 GCA_004027475.1 Anoura caudifer | reverse complement strand
GCTAAGTGAAATAAGCCAGGCAGTGAAGGACAAATATCATATGATCTCACCTTTAACAGGAACCTAATCAACAGAACAAACAAACAAGCACAATATAACCAAAGACACTGAAATTGAGAAGGGGTTGATAGTCACCAGAGGGGAGAGGGGAGGGAATTTCAGGGGTAAAGGGGAAGAGTTTGGAGCAACAAGTATAAAGATCACATGGACAAAACTAGTGGGGGTGGAAATGGGAGGGGGTGGGGAGGGCTGGGGCGGTGGGCTGGAATGGGAGCAAAAGACAGAAAACTGTACAAGAACAATTAAAAAAAATTGATCTCAAATTTGATTTCGTTGTAATTTAGAAATCTCATTAAACAAAATAAAAATGGTTATATCTTTTATTTAACTGCAGATCATTTTGCACACCATGCTGAATTCCTCTGTATTCACTGCCCAGCTAGATGCATTTTTATTTTCTTTGTAATAGAAATTAGAGTCCTCTCTTGTTACTTTTGCATTTAACCCCCTTGTCAATTCATATATGTATAAATAAAGTCAACACCCCCTCTCCCAGCAATCTTTTCATCATGAGAGAGAACTCTGTGTTCTTTCCAATCACGTTTTCCAGAAACAAAATTGCATTAGGAAATGTAAATTTCCAAAATGTTTGTTTCTTAATCTTTTGACACACAAGATAGTATATTTCTTACCAATAATTATTTTACTATAATCTTCTATTAATGGAACATATTACATTAATAATATTTCATGGACTGCCATTTTTGTGAGAATTGTTAGCAGAGAACTATTCTGTAATATCTGGTTGCTATATAATTTTCATTATTTGAAAAGTGGATATAATGATGATTTTGACTATGTATTTCAAATTTGTTAATGATCATTTGTATTTTTATTGAGAAAATATTACCTTAAATTTAATATGAAATGTTTTAAATATACATATAGTGCTAACATAAAATGATACTTTTCACTATTGTACATTTTATAATTAATGTATTTTCTATGCAGCTGCTGCTACAATAACTATGGTATTGCTCATTTTTCTCTTCACTTTTAATATTATATCATTATTAGTGTTCAGTGTTTCTACAGTTTTAAAAATTATTATAATTTTAGCACATTCTTAGTAGCTTATAGTGCTGATAGACTTATTTATTAAGCTATTTTCCTAAATGTAGTCATATGTTGCATCATTATTTTTTCTGATTGAAATAACACTAGAGATGATTTTGATCTGTCCTGTTTTTTGCTTTTAAAAATCCTTTCTCTTTTTAAAAAATAAACCACAGTAACTTTAGGTTTTTCATTTGTAAGAAATTATGTTTAAACGGAAAAACTACAGAACATCTAATTGGCAAAATTGTAGACAATATGGCTCAAGAGTTTTAATTTTATAAAATTTATCTCACTTTGTTCTTTTACCAGCACTCTTTCATTTGCCCTGTCTTGGAAGTACCTGAAGTTATGGATTACTCCATCTTACACAGATGACTTCTATTTGAAATGTGCAAAATTTATTTTTGTTTTTCAAAGCAGAGTTCATATGTAAACTTATTGCATAGTGCAGACTTCTATGATCTATCAGTTTAACTCCTCCCACAGAATTTATCAGCAGAACTAATAGCTCACAAATTTACTTCCTTTGCATTCTTTAACAAATGAGCTTTATTCTTTTTCATGGCTTCCTCTCTCTGCCTCCAAGTCCTTTCTGCTTCTTGTAATTCATGTTCATATTCATATTCCAGTGAGTGAGTATCAAGAGAATGCATTGCCATCATCCAGATCATCTTCACTCACCTAATTCAATAGGTAATTCTTGGGGGAGATGCCATCATTCACAAGGGGCTTTGCCTTCTTCTTTGTCTTGTTCCTTTGTATCATGAACTCAGTCTAGTATTCCTGCTCTTCTTTTGGATCCACTGGTCTCAAACTTTCAAACCTCTTTTTTTTTCTTCCTTTATGCATTGCATTATTTGCATGTTGAGTGCCTCTTGATTAGTTCTATACAGATTTGAGATCAAGGCATATTCCATGACATCATGCCATGATGGACTGTCCAATCTTAAGTTCCCCGAAATAATTTTATATAGTCTCTTTTTTAATCATGGGGTCTAAAATCAACAACTTCCACAACCAATCAATCACTCCTAGACCTACATTTTTTTTTTGCCTTGAACAAACACTACAAGTGGTACATTATTTAAAGTCTCCTGGGACATCCCATGTTTATTGCAGCATTATTCACAATAGCCAAGATATGGAAATGACTCAAATATCCATAACAGATGAATGGATAAAAAGATAGGTACATATACATAGGGGTATATTATTCAGCCATGATAAAGGACAATATTATTCCATTTGCAACAACATGGGTGGAACTTGAGCACATTATGTTAAGTGAGATAAGTTAGATACAGAAAGATGTGTAATATATGATATCACTGATATGTGAAATCCAAAAAAGTTAAGCCTATAAAAACAGAGTAAAATGGTGGCTACCAGGGGATAATGTGGTTGAGGGTGATAAGGGTGGTGGTGTTGAAGGGTACAAATTTGCATTTAGTAGTAAATAAGCCATAGGCATCTAATGCACAGTATACTGAATATAGACAATAACATTGTACTATAATTATATAATGTGATGAATAGCAGTATATCAACAATCACATTACAATATACAATTGTATTAAAATAACACTCTTCATACCTTAATCTTACATGGTGTTACATGTCATATTTATTCAATTAAAAAAGAAAAAAAGGAATGCCTCACCCTGGCCAGTATAGCATAGTTGATTGAGGTGTCCTCTGGTAACTGAAGGGTTGTGGTTTGGTCTCTGGTCCAGGAGTGGGCAATCCCCTGTCTGCAAGTAAATGAGAGCCAAAACCAACTGACATTTCTCTCTCACATCACGTTTCTTTCTTCCCCTTCCTCTCCTCTAGAAAGCAATGAGAAAATGTCTTCAGGTGAGAATAAAAAAAATGATACCTCGTGTGTAACACAGTCCTATAACATGGTTTCTGTGAGCTCCTTCTGTTCAACAGCAAGAGTTGTCTACCAATATACTCAGCAAACTTAGAATTCTTGGAAAGCTCCAGGTTCAAGTCATAGATCTCTTAGTTTTTTCAGGGGTGCACAGCAAATCTGTCAGGGCTTTATAAGGAGGCCATTTAGTGCTCTCTGGTGCATATCATTTTCCTGTTTGTTTGTTGAGGCATTTCATTAGAAATTCCATTTTGGGTGGTTTGTAAGTAAAGTGACATCCCAAGGAAGAATCTCCATACTAATTTTTTTAACCACCAAGGCAAATTTCATGAGCAAATTCTTGTTGCTATGGGAGATGGAGAAGCTTAGCATTGCAGCCCCTCAGCAGTTCCCAGAACCCTGCTCAGGTGTCCCATAACAGTGTGGGTGGGTATCTACATGGCCACCTAACATTCTACTTCTTGCCTAACATCTATATGCTGCCTGAGATAGTTCTGGGATGCTGGAGGCATCTGTAGGACTGCAGGACAAGTTGTGGGTGAGATGCACATAGTACGTGCAGTGGATGAAGCACAAGTGGAATAATTGCTTGAGAATAATGTACAAGAAGTGGAATTACCAGGTCAATTTTAATGTAGTTATGGCTCTTGCTACAAAGGTTTTACCAATTAAATTAGCCAACAGAAATAAACTGGTACATCAGTTATATTCTTGTCAAAATTGTGCATTGTTACTTTTCTATTGTTGTTATTTTAGTTTTGTACATCATGCAACATAAATTTATTGAGCTCCTTTTACATGCAAGGCACTGTGCTAGGTGCTGTGAATAGAAATATGAATAAGACTGCATGCCTTTCCTGGAATAAGTTGTAGCCTACTGAAAAAGACAATTATGATAACAGATGAACAAAAATTACTCTTATGAGGGGATCAAGAAACTAGTATGTGACCACCATAGATAAAGCAATCAACCTCACTTATGGTAAGTAGGGAAAATTTCATACTAAGAAAACAGTTTGATTTGTGTCTTGAAGGTCGAATAATTGCAGCAAAGGGGAATTTCTTTGAATAACCATCGGAAGTAGTAATTAAGCCAAAAGCCTACAGGAACAAGAGATTATATAATGGGTGTATAGAGTATATATCAAAAAGTAACAGATTATTGAGCAGATTATTTGAAGACAGATGATGAGGGCTTGTGATAGGTTAAAGAGATTTATTTCAATCTTTGGAAAATAGAGGAACCACAAAGTATTAAATCAAGGATGCAAAGATGCTATTATTTTATTAGAAAAATGCAATGTTCTCAGTATTAATAATAAGCTGGTGTGAAGAAAGACTGGTTTAACAAAGATGATAAGTGCTCCCAAGATGATAAGTGCTCCAAAATGAGTAAAAAGTGAGGATTGAGAGAAAAGACATGCCTAGAGATATTGGTCATGTAGAATCTAAAAGATTTTGTGATAAATTGGATTTAGCTGTGAAAGCAGATAAGTCCATTTTCTGGCTTGGACTCCTGAGTGAATAGGAATGCCATTAACCGAGACTAAGAGAGTAGACAGAGTACTTAAGATCACAAATATGATGGAGAAGCTTGTCGCAGGCTAATATCCCTGCTATGAAAAGATAGAAAACTGGAGACAATACAAAACCTTCTGTTTAAAAGCATCAGAGAGCTGCTGAGGCAACTTGAGAGGAGAAAGGGAACATTAGAGAGGTAAGGAAATATTCTTCTGCAAGCCACATTTTTCTCTTGGCATTTTTAAAATATTGCTATAAAGAAAGAGGCTGAAATTCTGAACAGAGGTATGTAGCTAAGAGGTAGAGAAGCTAAACAAAGTTTTAGGCAATCTCATAGGGCTGGAGAGAGAAAAATCCAGGGCTGCCAATTTAACCAGAAATTTTGAGGAGCCAAGAATCTTGAAAGAAAAGGTGTAACACAGGAGCTCCAAACCAGGGAACTCCACCTTGGTTAGTGATATTCTGGAAAAAAAAAAAAAAAACATTTGGAAGACCAGAAGATGAGGGCATACCATTTATTAATGCCAGTTATTATTCACTTTACAAGAGAGTGCACTTACTGTGACAGTGGAGAATCAGGCACAAAAAAAACCCCACATGGCCTCCAATCCTGGCACCACTTATCGGGTTAGGGAGGGAGCAGCAGCAGGAGGGAACTGTGGTAACATGTGAAAATGCTACAGGGTTGTGATAAACACAGAGGCCTTGAGAAGGCTGAGACTCCACATCCACACAGTTTTCCTCACTCCTTATGGCTGCTGGCTAGGCAGCTGCCTGTTCTCTGAGGTCATGGAGAGGCCATGTCTTGAGTTACCCAACAAAAGTGTAACAACAAAAAAGTAACTCTGACGCTCTAGGATTTCCCTTTGAGATATTTGTTCAATTCTTAAGGTATGCAATTTCAGAGGCTAAAAAACTTAACAGAAAACTAAAATTACAATGAAAATCTTCATTGTAGTTCAGGACTTGCCAAAAAGGACCCTAGTAAACACTCTACATTTTCTCTTGAGACTCCTGGAGGTCTATTCCCTAGGAATGGAAGCAAAGCAGAGATAGTCTAAAGTTTATAAAACCTGCCACCCAATTTCAAGCCAGCACAGTCCCTAATTTGATCAACATGATTTGCCCCCACTTTATTTGCCTACCAATATATGATGTGAATTTTCACTGAAAAAAACAAACAGGATCCAGAGCCTCTATATTTTTTCATTCACACTATCTGGCATTGGACCAAAAAGTGCTAGGTATACCAATAAACAGGATGGAATGGAAAAAATACAAACAGATTCATGGAAGCCCCCATTTTTTGATAATACATGGACATGAAAATAATGGTGGTTAATATATTTAAGAACATAGATAACAAGGTAAGCTTTTATCAGAAAGAAGGAATTATAAAAATAATAAAATGGTAATTATGCATGTGAATAATACAATAGTTGAAGTAAATAACTAAATAGATAGGTTTAATAGCAGGTTAGATTCAACAGAATATAGAATTAATGAAATAGGAGATTTCATTAAGTCATGAAATTGGCAAGCTGAAACACAGAGAGCAAAAAAGACTAAACAAATAAATTAGCATAAGAGATGCATGGGAAATGGTGAAAAAATACACTTGCAATTGGAATCCTAGATGGGAAAGCAAGAACAGATCAGAAGAAATATTTGAAGAAATAATGAGTAATAATTTTCCAAAATTAATAAGATAATAAGTTACAATTAATAAACTATACAATCCTCAAGCAGATGAATTAGAAAGAAAACCATACTTAGACATATACCACAGTGAAATTGGTAAATACAAAGGCAAAGGGAGAAACATCAAAACATCCATAAAATTGCCCTGGATGAAGTGGCTCAGTGGATTGAGCGCTGGCTTGTGAACCAAAGGGTTGCTGGTTCAGTTCCCAGCCAGGGCATATGCCTGGGGTGTGGGCCAGGTCTCTGGTTGGAGGCATGCAAGAGGCAACCAATCTATGTTTCTCTCACACATCAATGTTTCTCTCTCTTTCTCCCTCCCTTCCCCTCTTTCTAAAAATAAACAAAATATTTTTAAAACTCCAGGAAATAATTGTCTTCAAATAAGAAACCATAGAAGTGACTTAAAAGAAATAATGGAAACCAGAATACAGTAAAAGGACACTACAATTATTCTATATTTTCTTTATTCATTTATATTTTATATATAAATAAATATTTCTATATTTCATTTATATTCATCTATATTTTCATTTATTCGTTATTTTATTCTATTAAAAATAATGACTAAGCTTGTATCCTATACTCATCAAATATATCCTTAGAATATGATGAAAATACATTTTTAGAAAAACAAACAGTCAGATCATTCATTGTCAGATAACTCTCACTAAAAGAAATAGCAGAGACTTCTTTAGGTAAAATGAAAATGATACCAGATAAAATATGCAATGCAGTTTTTAAAAAGAGTAACAGAAAGTATAAATAGGTAGGTAAATATAAATGAATATTAATTGTAGAGAAAATTATAACAACGTCTTTAAATAATTCTGCACACTGACAAGGAAGTGAAATTCACTACTTAGTGATAAGTAGGAAGTGTGCATGGTGCATTCAATAAGATCAGTTGTTTATGAGCTTAGTAAGGGGGGGAACTTATAGATTGGTCACTGGAGACCCTCTCTGTTTTCCCCAGATGTCAGGGTCAAACAAGAATATTGTTCCATTATTTGGGACCTTATGCTACAATTGGCCTATTTGTGATGTCTTCTTATCAATTTAAACTTGGATGATGAATAAGATTTGGGAGACTAGGGTAAGTGCCTCCCTAGGAAGTTAAGTAGATGCTTGACCGGAAGGACAAGGGCACAATGTAAGGTGGTCATCCAAAAATGAACTTTATGGCCCTGGCCGGGTTCTTTAGTTCGTTAGAGCATCATCCAGATACACCAAGGTTGCTGGTTAGATCTCTAGTCAGGGCACATAGAAAAAGCAATCAATAAATGTATAAATAAGTGGAACAACAAAACAGATGTCTCTCTCTCTCTCTCTAAAAATCAATAAAAACAATTTATTTAAAAAATAAACTTTATGGTCAATAAAAGCATTGAGGGCCATGCATGGCATTGGTATAGCAAGAGCTTACCCCACAGGATGTAAATTTAGACTAATCAATGCCTCTGACAATAATGTCACCCAGGTATTGGGTCCATTTACAACTTTGTAATTTAAATATAAGTGCTTTAAGGACCTAATTATGCCTCTCAAATCAGCTGCTAGGTGGAAGTTCCATGGAATGCCTTCTTCAGGGGCACAGTGTTGTGTGCTCTGAGAATTGAAATCAGTGCCTTGCTCATTATGAGTAACTCCTAGCACTTTGTTGGGAATTAGGAGTATTCTGGTGAGATCTTGGCTATAGTATTTGTAGAGAAATGTGATAACTTGATTTATAGTTTAAATACTTGTTAGGACAGAAATTTCCAGAGTTCTTCAGTCCAAACAATGAATCAGTTTCCTAAGGGTGCCATAGCAAAGTACCACAAGCTGGATGACTTAAAAAAAACAAATTTAAATATTGTAATACCTATGTATGCTGTCAGATGTGTCCTAGATTTATTAGGGTGATCACTTAGTAAGTTAAATAATGTCTAATCAGTGTGTTCTATACATGAAACTAAATAATAGGTAAACAGCAATTGAAAGTTTGAAAATTACTTTAAAAATCAACTGGGAAAAATTTTATTTCTACACAGATCTGGAGGTTAGAAATCTGAAATTGAGGTGTCAGTTGCTCTGCTCTCTCTGAAGCATCATTTCTGGCCATATTTAATTCTAGCAGCCCCACATGATCCTTGGCTTGTGGCAGCATAATTCCAGTATCTGTGTTCTCTCTGCATCTCTGTGTTTTTACCTGGCTGTCTTTTTATAAGGACATCAGTCATATTGGATTAGAAGACCACCCTCCTCCTTTAGGACCTAATCTTAATTAATTTACATCTATAATGATTCTATTTCCAAATAAAATCACTTTCTGAACTACTGAGGGTTAAGATATAAACATAGCTTTTCTAGGGGACAAAATTCAATTCATAACAAAGGACAACTCTTTGTCAACGGCCCAAAGGTTTATACAAATGCATAGATGGGTCCAGTTGTTGGCAAATGCATCTTATCCAGTGATAATTCAATGAAGTTTGCTAACTCTTGGATCCCATCCTTTATCAGGAGTCTACTGGCAGAAAAATGAAAACGAGCAATTCTCCACTGAGCTCCATCATGTATAATGATAGCCATGCTGTCTGTAATGTGTATTACTCCTCACTCAGTTGACCACAAGGTGCTTCTCAGGTAGGAAAAGAGCCTGGAAAAGAGGTAAATTTCTTCTGCACCATGGCAAGGGACGGAGGACAGGGGAGGTCACACTCCCCTACAGTTGGGATATTCCAAATGGCCCAGGTTTGGCTTCATCATCTAGCAAAAAGAGCTTGATAGCCATGCCAAGCTTTCAGGGTGCTGCTTCAATGACCCAAGGCATAATAGGCTACTAAACAAGGAGATTTTTACATGGTAGGTGTCTATAAGACCCTCTAGTTGCAGAAAAGTCAGGTATGAAGCCAGTAATTGCTGCTGTAATGGTGTCCAGTACAGGGCTGAGGAGAGCACTTTCTGGCATTGCAAGTACAGTTGTCCCTCACTATATTGCGGTTCACTTATTGTGGCTTCACCTAATCACAGGGTTTTTTTAAAAATATATCTAATTCTGTATCGCAGAGTTTTCGCTATATTGCAGGATTTTGTGGTATATATGTATTTATATAATATTTTTATTTTAATTATTTTTGCCTAAAATATAAAACAATATAAAATGTTAATTCAAACATATTAAAAGAATATGAACTTGAAGTAAAATACAGTATGTATTTCATCAGCAGATGAATACCATACTGTACACAATGGAAATGCAGTATGCCACTACCGCTTGCACAAGTTTGCCAACATGAGATTGTACACAGCACACTATGGGCTAATGAGATGGAAGGCGACAAATCACAGCACTGTATTCTGTATCCTGGGTGCTGATTGGCTCAGTGATCATAGCATTGGTCTGTTTGCTCTCCCGCACTGTGCCCATATGTTCAGCATCTCTCTTTGTCCACTTCACATCACCGTCTAATCACTGCATGTAGTGTTGCTCTGTGGTGTTGTGTTTTTGTGAAATTTTCAAAAAAGGTTGAATTTATTTCAAGCTCTACAGTGCCACCCAAACATTCTGTGCCTTCTAAGGCTTCTGGCAGTGAACCTAAGCACCGGAAGAATGCACTTACCATCAAAGAAAAGGTGGAACTTCTTGACATGTTAAAGGAAGGCAAAAGCTACACGGCTGTAGGCCACCACTACAAAACCAACGAATCTACTGTTCGCTACGTAAAGAAAGATGAGAATATTAGGTCTATGGCAACAATGACTTTTAACAAGACTGCAAAGAGGGTGGTCACTTCCTGCAATAAGGCCATTGTGAGGATGGATTCTGCATTGGCCCTGTGGGTAAATGACTGCAGGAAGAAGAATATCTCGTTGGATACCAACATCATCCGGACGACGGCCAAGAAACTTTATGATAGTTTTGTGGAGAGCATAGATGTTCATGACGGTGACAGGATGAAGACGAAGATGATGATGATGCAGAAGCAAGATCATTGAGTGTTTCTCCCACCAGACCAACCCCATTCAGTGCCTGCAAGGGCTGGTTTGACAAATTTCAGAGGTGCTTTGGACTAAGGAGCATTTCTTTGCATGAAGAAGCTGCCTCTGCAGATAAAAAGTGGCACCAGCAACTCCCCATAACTATGTTCATTACTCCGACAAAGAGATCAGTTACGCCTACGCCTTTAGCAGAAATAGAAGTTACAGCCCAGGGCGAAGATACTGCACCACCTGATGAAGTGCCTGATGAAGTGGTGCCTTCAGAAGAGCTGTAATGATCTTCTTGGCTGTGAAGTACATTCATCTCATCATCATCACCTTCATCGCCATCAGTACCGCACAGCTACATAATTCATGATCTTCATCATTCAAGTTGTAGTATACTTCACTGGTGAGTACCCATATAGAATTTTATATGTTGTTAAAATTACATAGGTTTAAGAGTGTAGAAAGTATTTAAGAGCATATGAATTACTTATAAGAGTGTGGGAGAAGTTAATAAGAGAGTGGGAAAGGTTTATAGGAGTGTGGGAAGGGTTTATAAGGCCTTAGAATATATATATAAATAATAAAATAAATGTACCATGGTTTTTTGATCCATTCATTTACTGATGGGCACCTAGGTTGCTTCCAACATTTGGCTATTGTAAATTGTGCTGCTATGAACATTGGGGTGCATAGGTTCTTTTGGATTGGTGTTTCAGGGTTCCTAGGATATAATCCTAGCAGTGGAATTGCTGGGTCAAAATGTAGGTCCATTTTTAGTTTTCTTAGAAAACTTCATACTGCTTTCCATAGTGGTTGTACCAGTCTGCAGTCCCACCAACAGTGCACTAGGGTCCCCTTTTCTCCACAAACTCTCCAACACTTGTTGTTTGTTGCTTTGTTTATGATGGCCATTCTGACTGGTGTGAACTGGTATCTCATTGTGGTTTTAATTTGCATCTCTCTGATAGCTATGGTACATTTACACAATGGAATTCTATGCAGCAGAAAGAAAGAAGGAGCGCCTACCCTTCATGACAGCATGGATGGAACTGGAGAGCATTATGCTAAGCAAAATAAGCCAGGAGGTGAAAGACAAATACCATATGATCTCACCTTTAACAGGAACCTAATCAACAGAATAAACAAACAAGCATAATATAACCAAAGACACTGAAATTGAGAACAAGAGAGGAGAGGGATAGAAATTTCAAGGGAAAAGGGGAAGGGTTTAGAGTAACAAGTATGAAAGACATGGACAAAAGCTGGGGGGGTGGAAATGGGAGGGAGCTGGGAAGGGCTGGGGCAGTTGGCTGGGATGGGAGTAGAAGACAGAAAACTGTACAAGAACAACAATTAAAATTAAAAAATAAAATAAAATAAATATAATGCCGCTACTTCACGGATTTTTACCTATCATGGGGGGTCTCTAGAACCTACCTCCCACGATAGGTGAGGAATCACTGTAACACTAAAATGGGCTTAAGTAAAATTTGTAAATGAAAAATATGTTACCTCCATATCCCAAAAATGCCTAAAAGGTGTTTAGCTTGCACTAATATTGTGTGTGGTGTGAGTCAGTAGGCTGTTTCTTTTTTTATTATTTTTTGTCTTTGTTTGAGGATATGTTTATTTATTTGAGAGAGAGCGAGAGAGAGAGAAGCATTGATCAGTTTGCCTCCCATATGTGCCCCGACCAGAAATTGAACCTGAAACCTAGGTATGTGCCCTGACTTGGAATCAAACCCGCAGCCTTTTGGTGTACAGAACAGTGCTCTAATCATCTGAGCCACCCAGCAAAGGCAATAGGCTCTTTCTTGATGGTGGCACAATGGAGAATTCCTTGGTTAACTGAATAATTTTCAGAAATTTAATGGAGTCATTAATTTCAATATTATTTTATATGGGAGCCTTAATACATATGATCATAGAATTAGGTTGTAATAATTCACTGTGAGGTGCTGTTCAATCTTTCCTCTTGAGGCTTCCACAAACTTCTATCTTTGATTTTTCAATCTGTATTTCTTGCTGAAGCTACTGACTCACTCCCTGTCTTTACTTTTATTTTTCTCTTCAGCCAGACCTTTTTCCTGAGTTCTAGATTCATATTTTTCAAATGAACACTGAGCATCTCTATCTGTGGAAGGCACCTCAAACTCACAGAGTTCAAACCTGAACCCATGCCCTTCCACTCCCAAAACAGGTTCTTTTTGTTTAAAAAATAGAAGGGGAAGACAAAACCTAATACCCTTCCTTCTTTATCACCTGCCTCAGATCATACTTTTCCCCCTACACTACACTGCCTTCAGGGCCAATCAGAGGAGAGGGCCACTTTTTTTCATAAGTCACATAAAACTATTAGCCTTTAGAAATGTGTAGGGCTATGTATCTTTTTACAAATACTCACCCAAAGATATGTTTATTGATTTTAGAGAGAGGGGAAGAGGGAGGGAGGGAGAGGGCAAGGACCAGAGAGAGAAACATTGATGTAGAGTCAAACATCAGTCAGTTGCCTCCCAAATCAGTCGGTTGCCTCCTGTATGTACCTTGACTGGGGATTGAGCCTGCAGCCTTTTGGTATAGGGGGCGATGCTCCAACCAACAGAGCCACCCAGCCAGGGCTCTATGGCTATATATTTATTAACATAATATATGGTTTTCTTTATAAAAATGAAATGAAATACAATGTAAAGGGTATGAGAGTTTACTTTGGAGCTGGAATCAGGACTTAGTTCATGGAGAGTATTATATAAAATATTGAGTCGTGAAATTTACTCCAAAGCTTATAATGAACTAAATTAAAGCTTTTGGGACAAGAGAGATGATAGGGGAAGGTTGGTGATGCAATCAGATTTACATCTTAGAAACCTTACTCTGGTGAGTTGGCAGGATGTGAAACATGGCAGGTAAGGCTAGAATCAGACAATGTATGTAGAGGGCTCCTGCAAAGTGGAGGGGAGAGATGTCCAAAGCCATGCCTGGAGCTAATGTAGTTGGGATCAAGCAGAAGTGGGGTGCAGAAACTTTTCTTAAAAGTTTGAAATCAAATCAATAATATTTGGAGATTTTTACAGCTGAGGGGAGTTATTAATTTAAGGTTTCCCATTTGTCTGTTACTCCTTAGATTCCCTTCCTGTGTACTGCCAGTATAAATTTATTTCCTTTTAACTATTAAGAACTTAAAGTTTGTCTTATAATTATGAATTATAATGTATTATATTTTGTATTACTCCTATGTCATATTTGACAGATATTTATTCCCCCTGCTGTTTATTTGGTTTTAGTTTTGATTTTCTATTATATTGACTTTCTAGATTTTAACTTTTATATTATCAATTCTCATTTGTTGATATCTCCTGTTATTTCAAAAGAAAAAGCTAACTCAGTTCTCCACAGAGATAATAAACATTATGCTCTGCTTTTGCTAGTTTTTCCATATTTTAACTTTTCCTTATTTTAATTATTTAATACATTCAGAATTTATTTTGCTATGTGGTATAAGGATGAGTGTACTTCATTAATTTTCAAATTTGCTATTCAGTTATTTCAGCAGAATTTATTAAATGATCCTTAAAACGCCTTGGGTTTTTTTTTTTTTTTTTCAGATTTTATTTGTTTATTTTTATAGAGGAGAAGGGAGGGAGAAAGAGAGGGACAGAAACATCAATGTGTGGTTGCCTCTCGCACACCCCCTACTGGGGACCTGCCCTGCAATCAAGCCTTGTGCCCTAGAGTGAGAATCTAGCCAGTGACCTTTTGGTTCACAGGTCAGCACTCAATCCACTGAGCCACACCAGCCGAGGCAACAGACTTTGTTTTTGAAAGCTTACTTAATTATGAGATATTGTGACTAATAATAAGGAATATATATTTGATCTTTGACACTGTTTCTGGCACAGAGCTCCCAAAACCCTTAGAATTTCCTAAATGATGAAAGCCAGAAAGATTTCTCTTCCTTTAAATTTGTTAAAGTGTGTTTTATGTCCCAGAATGAGGTATATCTTGGTAAACATCCCATGTAAGCTTGAGAAAAATGTATATTTGCTGTTTTGGGATGGAGTAGTCTATAAATGTTAATTATATCAGTTGGTCAATGATGTTGTTGATTTCCAGTATATAAAGGGTGGGATAAAAGTAGTTTTACAGTTTTTTTGTATAGAAAATAATACAATAATTAATAAATAATAATACAAGAATAATCTCTGTGTTTAACATAGTTTTAAAAAGATTTTAATTACTTATTTTTATAAAGGGGATGGGAGGGAGAAAGACAGGGAGAGAAACATCAGCGTGTGGTTGCTTCTCACACACCTCCCACTGGGACCTGGCCTGCAACCCAGGCACGTGCCCTGACTGGGAATCAAACTGGCAACTCTTTGCTTTGCATGTCAGCACTCGATCCACTGAGCCACACTAGCCGGGGCTGTAAACCTGCTTTTGACCCACCCTGTTCTGCCTGCTGAATCTGTCCATTTCTGACAGAGGGGTGTTATAATCTCCACCTATGATAGTGAGGTCATCAATTTCTCCTTGCCATTCTGTCAGGTTTTTTCCTCATATACATTTGTTAGCACATGCACATTAAGAATTGTTATATCTTATTGGAAAATTGACTCCTTTACCATTATGTGATGACACTCATTATCCCTGGTAACATTCTTTAATTTGAAATCTGCTCTGTCTGAAATTAATATAGGTACTCCTGTTTTCTTTTCATTAATGTTAGCATGGTAAATTTTTCTCCATCCATTTTCTTTTAATCTATATATGTATATAAATTTAAAGTGAATTTCTTATACAGTATATCTCATTGTATTTTTGTGATCTTACTCTTTTCTTTCTTGTAAATGCATTTTTTCTTTTTTTTATTGTTGTTCAAGCACAGTTGTCTCCATTTCCCCCCACCACTTTGCCCCCCCCACCAACCCCCACTTCCCAAACTCAACCCTCTCTCCTTTGGTTTTGTCCATGGGTCCTTTATACATGTTCCTTGACCACCCTTCCACTTCTTTCCCCCATTATCTCCCTCCCCCACTCTGGTCACTGTCAGTTTGTTCTTTATTTCAATGTCCCTGGTTATATTTTGCTTAGCTGTTTGTTTTGTTGATCTTACTTTTATAATCTTGTCATGTAACTTGTGCATTTAGAACACTGGCATTCAATGTGATTATCAGACTAAGTTATCATATTTGTTACTGTTTTCTACTTGTTGCCCTTATTCATTTTTTAAAATATTTTATTTATTTATTATTTTTAGTGACAGGAAAGGGAGTGAGAAAGAGAGGGAATGAAACATCTTTGTGAGAGAGAAACATTGATCAGTTGCTTCTGGCACAAGCCGCAACTGAGGACTAAATCTGCAACCCAGGCATGTGCCTTCATCACAAACGTTAACTGGCAATGTTTCACTTTACAGGATGCTGCCCAACCAACTGAGCCACACTGGTCAAGGCTGTTGCCTTTATTCTTTGTTCTTAATTTTATCTTCCTCTCTTTTTATGCCTTTTGTGGTATTAATTGAGCATCTCATATAAATTTTGTTTTCTCTCCTTTCTTAATATATCATTTATACATTTTTCCCTTGTAATTAGTGGTTGCCATTGAGTTTTCAATATATATTTCCAACTAATCCAAGTCCACTTTATCACTTGATGTGTGGAATGAGTAACTTATAATAAGAAAACAACCCTAATTTCTTCCTCTTGTCCCTGTATCATTGTTGTCCTTCATTTTACTTAATATAAGCATATACATCAGATGTATACATAAACATACATAATGAAATACACTGTTATTGTTATTTGGAAAAAGATCTTAACTGTTAGGTCAATTAAGAATGGGAAAATTAAAAATTTTATTTTACTTTCACTTAGTCCTTCTTGATGCTTTTATTTTGTTTTTGTAGATCTGAGTTGCTGACCTACATTATTTTCTTACTCTCCAAAGAATTTCTTTTCAACATTTCATGCAAGGCAGGTTTAGTGGCTACAAATTCCCTTAATATTTATCTGAGAAAGCCTTTATTTTTCCTTTACTTTTCGAGGATAATTTTACAGTATTCTGGGTCATTGGGATTTTTCTCTCAACATTTTAAATATTTCACTAACCTCAGCCTTGGCTAGTGTAGCTCAGTGGATTGAGCACTGGCCGGTGAAGCAAAGTGTTGCTGGCTCTATTCCCGGTCAGGGCACATGCCTGCATTGCAGGCCAAGTCCCCAGTGCAGGGTGTGTGGGAGGCAAGTACACATTGATGTTTCTCTCCTTCTCTTTCTACTTCCCTTCCCCTCTCTCTAAAAATAAATAAATAAAATCTTCATAAATAAATAAATGTTTCACTAACCTCTTTTGCTTTTATGGTTCCTGAGGAAAAGTAGAATGTAATTCTTATTTTTGTTCCTTTATATGTAAGGGGGTGTGTGTGCGTGCAAATGCTTTTTCCTTGTCTTCTTCAAGATTTTTTCTTGTTTGCTTGTTTGTTTGTTTGTTTTTGTAAATTGAAAATGTTATGCCCTGATTTTTGTATGTGTGTATTTACTTATTACATTTATTCCACTTGGTCTTCTCTGACTGAAATTCCAGGATCTGTGGTTTGATATCTGACATTAATTTGGATGAAATTCTTAGTCACTGTTCTTTCAAATATTTCTTCTGTTCTTTTTCTCTTCTTTCTCTAGCACTCCCATTAAACATACTTAACACCTTTTGTAGTTTTCCCAAAGTCCAGGGTTTTTGTATTGTTTTCAGTCTTGCTCTCCCTTTTTCAGTTTTCAAGGATTCTGTTGATACATCTCGTAGTTCAGAGATACTTTTCTGCAGCTATGTCTAATAAGCCCATAACATGCATTCTTCATTTCTGTTGCAGTGTTTCTTCTCTAGAATTTATTTTTGTTTCCTTCCCCCCAGGATTTTCCTTTTCTTTTTCTTTTTTGATTGTCTCTACTCATTTCTTCTTTTTCATTTCATTGAATTCTGTTCTAATTCTTTTTTCATTGCTATTCAAGTACAGTTGTTTCCATTTTCCCCTCACCATTTCCCCGACTGCACCCATCCCAACCTCCCGCCCAGCTGCCCATCCAGCTGCCTATCTCTGCCCCTCCTACTGGTCTCGATGAATGTTTCTTTAACTCTTTGGTTGTTGGAGTTCCATGCAATTTGGTTTTCTGGTAGTTCTGAGTATTCTTTTTTTTTTAATTGGTTGTTATCCTTGTGTTGGTTGTGCAAGGAAGCAAAGTCTTTCTACCTGTGCTTCCATCTCAGTCGAATCTTGAAAATCACTGTATTTAATACATGTGCATGGGTAATTTATATAGACATGAAATTCCAAAGACAGTGATAGCAACATTGGGTATATGTGCCTTTTTTCAACAAAGTAGAAAAGGGGAGAAAAAAGACAGGGGATGGGGTTTTAGATTTCAGAAGTGAGAATGGTCAATTTCCAGGTAATTGAGGAAGATGGGAACATACATATCAGGAAAATTCTTGATAGGTGACTCAGAAGCAATGGGACAAAGTGGGTATCTAGCTAACAGTCCCCTGCCTGAAGCCATCCTATTTACTATACTTAATTCAAATTAGGCTAAGGCTGCATCCCATGATCTCCTTCCTGAAGCAGGTTGTCTTTCTGAATCTCTTGGGCAAGGAAGGGGAAGGTTCAAAGGTTCTTTCTGAGTCTTGTTTCTTAAGAAGCAGCTTAAAATCAATATCCCAAAATGGCAGCTTAAAACTTTGTTTTCTTCACACTCAATGAGATTATGAAAGAGTGCTCATGACTTTTCTCCTTCTGACACATTCAGAAATACTTGAAAGTGTTAGCATATTTACCACAAAGAGTTTGGTACATTACTCAGTAACTAAGACATCATTTCTGGAAACCATATTCCTTTGTGAATGTTCTCCAATTTCACTCACAATAATTACAACTTATATTTATTTATGAGTTACTGTAGGTGAGGTCATGTGTAAAATAGATACCACTATTTTACTGAAGAAACTGAGACTTTATCTAACCCAAGGTCGTAGAACCAATGAATAGAAAAGTTTGGATTCCTAGCCATGCTTGTTTAATTCTAAACTTTCTGTTCAAAATTATATGTCATGCAGCATTTCCTTTTCAGTGACTGAAGGATATTTTCTTGAGTCATTTTCTCCACTAACCTCCTTCACATGTCATTTGTCCTGGAAGTCAGATTTGGATATCACTTCCAGTCTTTCCCCAATGCTGCTAGCTACTCCATCTCTAGTACGTCCTCAACTGTCTTCATCTTTCTAAGCCATTATGAAATATTTCATTCATTTTGTGTTTTAATAGAAGGAAAGAGGAGAAAGTATTTGTGTGTCTATACACATAGTACATATGTACTTATGGGCACCTCTTTTTTTGTGTTTCTGTTCCACTGGCTGCCTTCTTTCCTCTCTCTGTTGTATAGTTTTGGTGGTGTTGGTGGTGGTTCTTAACTCTTTTCTTTATCTTTACTTGGCAAGTTACTTCTGGTGCCCCTTGTAGTCACTTTCTAATCAAACTGACACCACTCCCATGCATCTTCTTTTTCATTAAATTTGTGTTGAAAAGCAGTTTACTGACTTTTGTCTGCTGGCAGTCATAATTCATATTGCATGTTAGATGTATTTTAGTTATTGACAGTAAATTAATGCCAATACATATTTAAATGAGTATCAGTACAGTAAAACAGTAAGAGTTCTAAGAACTGAAAGATTTTTGTGTAGTCAAAAATTATTCAACATTTAACTACTTTATTATTAAAACAATTAGGATGAACTCTTTAGAGCAGAACAATGAGCCCTGGCTGGTATGGCTCAGTGGACTGAGGATCCGCCTTCGAACAAAAGGGTCCCTGGTTTGATTACCAGTCAGCATACATGCCTGGGATGAGGGCCAGGTTCTTAGTAGGGAGCATGTGAGAGGCAACCACACATTGATGTTTCCCTCTCTTCCTCCCATCTCCTTTGCCTAAAAATAAAATAAATAAAATCTTTAAAAAAAGAACAATGAACTTGAAAAATGATTCTTCCTCAAAGCTTGGCAGACATATTACATTATGTGAACTGCACGTTAATTTAACATAAATATAAAACACAGAACTAAATAACCTCCACATATACACCACCACATGTATTTTGATAACTCTTTATCTCAGATTGCTCAGAGTTTATATAGTGAATATATGATTCAGATTCTATTAAGAAATGTCTAAAATTTAAAGTGAATGTCAAATGTCAGCAGGGTTGGTAAATCAACACATACTAGTTAACAAGCCTAATATATTATTGTGTAACATGACTTTTCTATTAGACATATTTGTGATTTCCTTATAATTAAACCATGCTGATATTGTATAGTCAAAAATAAGCTAGGCTTTAAATCAGTCAGCCAAAAAAATTAAAAATAAAATTACACTATTCTGCAAAAGTTTTTTGTTCTTATGAACATTTATCATAAAATACTGGGATTTTTAAAATATAAACTTGGTACTTTGCTGTTAAGAATTTAACAGAATAAATCTGAAAGAATGCTCCTGACTCTCTTATATTTCACTCTACTACACATCTAATTGGTATATAGAGTGTTGAATGCCAGTGCAGCATCTTTCCCTCCAGTCTCAGTAGTGCAAAAAGTGACATACTTAGCAATACATCACAGTACGATGTGCCTATCTTGATTAGATGGGAAAGTGAAGGCATCACTTGAGTAGTTGGCCATTTTAAGATAGTGTCTCACTCATAAAAACCGAAGACTTATAATTGTGCATGCTACTAAGGCTTTACAGTGCTATTTGGGGTTTAATTTAATGGTGGTTGAAGAATCAAAGGAGTGTTGTGTTGATACCTTAAATGCTTGAAAATGAATTATCATCAGTTTACAGTATCATGTTAATTAGGTCAAGAAACCCCTCAGTCTACCAGAAAGCAGGTACAAATGGGAAATTTATAAACAGTTAGTAGAGTAGCATAAAGAGGAATTCTTTAAAATGTGTCTATTAGTAATTAATTTTAAACAACTCTTGAAGAGGGCAATCTGAAAACCTATAGTACTGAACTGCAATATTACTGTATATTTGAAATCACTTACTTTCCCCTTCTCCAAAGTTTTCTCTTTTAACTGAGGCTTAAAGAGAAATGAATACATTTTAACTGGAGATGGAACATTTTATTTTTTTCTAATAAATTTTCCTCTTTATTCTGAAAATATAAAGGACCAGTCTTGATGTGCCTTCTTTACAAACTTCGTTGTAGGGCTTCTGTTCAGCTGGAATTCAGGTGGTTCTCAATGATGGTTGTTCTGTAGTTTAGTTGTAATTTTGGAGTGGTTATGGAATAATGCAGGTACTGCATTTACCTACACTACATTCTTGATTGAAGCCATGGAAGATGGAACATCTTAAGTAAAACATTTTGATTTTTTTTTTAGGTTTTCATTGTACCATTTTTTAATTTTAACTTAATTGTTGTTCTTTTACAGTTTTCTGTCATTTACTCCCATCCCAGGCCACCACCCCAGCCCTCCCCACCTCCCTCCCACTTCGAACCCCCCTAGTTTTTGTCCATGTGTTCTTTATTCTTGTTGTACTAAACCCTTCCCCTTTTCCCCTAAAATTCCATCCCCTCTCCCCTCTGCTTCCTGTCAGCCTGTTCTCAATTTCACTGTCCTTGTTTATATTATGCTTGCTTGTTTGTTTTGCTGATTAGGTTCCTGTTAAAGGTGAGATCATAGGGTATTTGTCTTTCACTGTCTGGCTTGTTTCACTTAGCATAATGCTCTCTAGTTTCACCCATGCTGTCATGAATGGTAGGAGTTCCTTCTTTTTTTCTGCTGCATAGAATTCCATTGTGTAAATGTACCATAATTTCTTGATCCATTCAGTTACTGATGGGCACCTAGGTTGCTTCAAACACTTGGCTATTGTAAATTGTGCTGCTATGAACATAGGGGTGCATAGGTTCTTTTAGATTGGTGTTTCAGGGTTCCTAGGATATAAGCCTAGCAGTGGAATTGCTGGGTCAAAAGGAAGATTCATTTTTAGTTTTCTTAGAAAATTCCATACTGCTTTCCATAGTGGTTATACCAGTGTGCAATCCCACCAACAGTGCACTAGGGTCCCCTTTGTTCCACAACCTCTCCAGCACTTGTTGTTTGTTGCTTTGTTTATGATGGCCATTCTGACAGGTGTGAAGTGATATCTCATTGTGGTTTTAATTTGCATCTCTCTGATACCTAGCAATATTGAGCATCTTTTCATGGGTCTCTGGATCCTCTGTATGTCCTCCTTGGAGAAGTGTCTGTTCAAGTCCTTTGCCCAATTTTTAATTGGGTTGCTTGGCTTCTTAGAGTGGAGTCATGTAAGTGCTTTATATATTTTGGAGATTAAACCCTTGTCTGAGGTATCATTGGCAAATATGTTTTCCCATGCAGTTGGTTCTATTTTTATATTAATACTGTTTTCTTTAGCCATGTAGAAGCTTTTTTATTTTGATGAGATCCCATTTGTTTATTCTTTCCTTTATGTCCCTTGCTTTAGGGGACATATCAGTAAAAATGTTGCTGCGTGAAATGTCTGAGATTTCCTGCCTGTGTTCTCCTCTAGGACTTTAATGGTGTCATGCTTATATTTAAATCTTTTATCCACCTTGAATTTATTTTTTGTGTATGGTGTAAGTTGGTGCTTGAGTTTCATTTCTTTTTTGCACATAGCTGTCCAGTTCTCCCAACACCACTTGTTGAAGAGACTACTTTTACTCCACTTTATGGTGCTGCCCCCTTTGTCAAATATTAAGTGACCATGGAGACTTGGGTTTATTTCCGGGCTCTCTGTTCTATTCCACTGGTCCATGTGCCTTTTTTTTATGCCAGTCCTAGGCTGTTTTGATTACATTGGTCTTGTAATACAGTTTGGTATCAGGTATTGTGATCCCTCTAACTTTGCTCTTCTTTCTCAAAATTGCTGCAGTTATTTGAGGTCATTTATGGTTCCATATAAATTTTAGAAGTGTTTGTTCTATGTCTGTGAAATATGCTACTGGTACTTCAGTAGGTATTGCATTAAATTTGTAAATTGCTTTAGATAGTATGGACATTTTGATGATGTTAATTCTTCCAATCCATGAACACTGTATATGCTTCTATTTGTTTGTGTCTTCCTTGATTTCTTTCTTCAGTGTTGTGTAGTTTTCTGCATACAGTCTTTTACCTGCTTGGTTGGGTTTACTCCTAGGCATTTTATTTTTTCTTTTTGCTATATCAAATGGGATTTTTTTCTTGATAATTCTGCTTCTGCTGTTTCATTGTTGGTATATAGAAATGCCTTTGATTTCTGGATATTGACTTTGTCTCCTGCTTTTTGACCAAATTCATTTATTAGGTCGAGCAGCTTTTTGGCCCAACCTATAGGATTTTCTATGTACACTATCATGTCATCTGCAAACAATGATAGTTTTGTTTCCTCCTTTCTGATTTGGATGCATTTTATTTCCTTTTCCTGTTTAATTGCTGTGGCTAAGACTTCCAATACCATATTAAATAGAAGTGGTAAAAGTGGACAGCCTCGTCTTGTTCCTAATCTTAGTGGAAAAGATTTTAGTTTTTGCCCGTTGAGTACAATGTTGGCTGTAGGTCTCTCATATATGGCCTTTATTATGTTCATGAATGGTCCCTCTATTCCCACTTTGCTGAGTGTGTTTATCATAAATGGGCGCTGTACCTTATCAAATGCTTTTTCTGCATGTATTGATATGATCACATGACTTTCATCTTTGCTTTTGTTTATGTGATGTATTACATACACTGATTTGTGAATATTGAACCATCCTTGCATCCCTGGTATGACTCCCACTTGGTTATGGTATATGATCTTTTCAATGTATTGTTGGATGTGGTTTGATAATATTTTGTTGAGGATTTTAGCATCTATATTCATCAACAATATTGGCCTGAAGTTTTCTTTCTTTGCTGTGTCTTTATCTGGTTTTGGGATTAGGATGATGCTGGCTTCATAAAAAGAGTTTGGAAGTCTTCCATCATTTTGAATTTTTTCAAAAAGTCTGTGAAGGATAGGGGTTAGGTCTTCCTTAAATGCTTTGTAGAATTCTCCTGTGAAACCATCTGGTCTAGGGCTTTTGTGTGTTGGGAGTTTTTTGATTACTGCTTCAACTTCATCTGCTGTTATTGGTCTGTTCAGGTTTTCTGCTTCTTCTTCATTGAGTTTTGGAAGATTATATTTTTCTAGAAACTTGCCTATTTCACCTAGGTTTGCAAATTTCTTGGCATACAGTTCTTCATAGTAATTTCTTACAATCCTTTGTATTTCTGTGGTGTCAGTTGTAATCTCTCCTCTTTCATTTCTGACTGTGTTTATTTGGGTTCTCTTTTTTCTTGATGATCCTGCTTAAAGTCTTGTCGAATTTGTTTATCTTTTCAAAGAACCAGCTCCTGGATTCATTGATCCTTAGAATTGTGCTTTTAATCTCTATGTCATTTAATTCTGCTCTGATCTTGGTTATTTCCTTCCTTCTACTTGCTCTGGGCTGTCTTTGTTGTTGTTCCTCAAGTTTTTGTAGGTGTAGGGTTAAGTTCTTTGTTTGAAATGTTTGTATCTTTTTTAGGCAGGCCTGTATCGCTACGAACTTCCCTCTCAGTACTGCCTTTGCTGTGTCCCATCAGTTTTGGGTCATTGTGAGTTCATTTTCATTTGTTTCCCTAAACTTTTTGATTTCCTCCCTAATTTCATTCTTGACCCACTCACTGTTTAATAGCATGCTATTCAGTCTCCATGATTTTGAGGGTTTTGCGTTTTGCCCCTTGGTATTGCTTTCTAGTTTCAGTCCCTTGTGACACGAGAAAATATTTGGTATGATTTCAATTTTGTTGAATTTGTTGAGGCTTGCTTTGTCACCTATCATGTGGTCTATCTTTGAAAATGTTCCATATGCATTTGAAAAGAATGTGTATTTAGTTTCTTTGGGATGAAGGGCTCTGTATGTATCAGTTAAGTCTATAACATCTGGAGTGTTGCTCAATGCCACAATATCTTTGTTGATATTGTGTTTGGAATATCTGTACATTTTTGACAGTGGGGTGTTAAAATCCCCTACTATAATTGTGCTGCTGTCAATATCTTTCTTGAAGTCCTCTAAGATTTTCTTTATGTATTTAGTTGCTCTTATGTTGGGTGCATGTATATTTACAATGTTTATTTCTTCTTGGTGGATTCTTCCCTTGAGTATTATGAAGTGACCTTCCGGGTCTCTCTTTATGGCTCTTCTTTTGAAGTCTATTTTGTCTGGTATGAGTATTGCTACCCCAGCTTTTTTTTTTTTCCTGTCCATTTGCTTTGAAAATTTGTTTCCAGACCTTCACTTTGAGTCTGTGTAAGTTTTTTGTCCTGAGCTGGGTCTCTTGTAGGCAACATATGTGTGGGTCATGTTTTCTTATCCATTCGGCTATGCTTTGTCTTTTGATTGGAGCATTTAATCCTTTTACTTTTAAGGTTATTACTGATACGTACTTATTTATTTCCATTTTCATATCTATGTTTCTCTCTCTCTCCCTCCCTTTCCTTTCCTTTCCTTTCCTTTCCTTTCCTTTCCTTTCCTTTCCTTTCCTTTCCTTTCCTTAAAGCAGGCCCTTTAGCATCTCTTTCAGCACTGGTTTGGTAGAGGTGTATTCTTTTAGACTTCTTTTGTCTGGGAAGCTCCTTTTTGGCCTTCCATTTTAATTGAGAGCCTTGCTGGATAGAGTAGTCTTGGTTGTAGGCCTCTGGTTTTCATTACTTGGAATGTTTCTTGCTATTCCCATCTGGCTTGGAGAGTTTGCATTGAGAAGTCAGCTGCCAGTCTTATTGGGGCTCCCTTGTAAGTTACTTCCTGTTCCTTCCATGCTGCCTTTAATGTTCTCTCTGTGTCTTGGAATTTTGCAACTTTAATTATGATGTTTCTTGAAGTGGGCCCCTTTGGGTTCCTCTTGATTGGGACTCTCTGTGTTTCCTGGATTTGTGTGGCTTTTTCTCTCATCCATTTAGGGGATTTTTCCATCATTACTTTTTCAAACAGGGTCACTATCTCTTGCTCTTCTTCTCCTTCTGCTTTCCCTATTTTGAGCATATTATTATGTTTCATATTGTCCTGCAGTTCCCTTACCATCTCTTTGTTCTTTCTAAGTCTCTTTTCCTTTTCTTGCTCTATCTGGGGTTTTTTTTCCTACCTTGTCCTCCAGCTCACTGATATGATCCTCTGCTTCATCCAGCATGTTTGTAATTCCTTCTACTGTGTTTTTTATTTCTGGGATTTTATTGTTCATTTCTTCTTGGTTTTTGTTTATAGTTTCTATTTCCTTTTCCTACTGTTTTAGTTCTCTCCCAGTTCCTTGTATTTGTCTCTGAGTTCCTTGAGCATCTTTATAACCATTATTTTGAATTCTATATCTGACAGTTTGCGTGACTCCATTTCATTTAGCTCTTTTAGTGGGGAGTCTTTCTTTCCTTTTGATTGCATGTTCTTTTTGTCTCCCCATTTTAGGTGACTCTTTTTTTTTGTTCTGTGTTTCCTGATGTTTTGCTTTGCTAGGTGTCTTTGCAGGGTGAATTTCTATGGTAGGAATTCTATGGGGTTCAGTGATGCGGTCTCTTTGATCTCTTTGTTTGGATGTTCTAGGTTTGCCCTTTCTTCTGTTTGTGTGGGCTCTATTGTTGCACTTGGGTTTTTACCTCTCAGTGGTTCCTTTGTTGGTGGTTTCCCTCTTCCAGCAGGTATACTGATGTTGATAGCTCCTACCTATTTTTGTATGTGATTGGTGGTAGATGGCAGGCAAAATGGATTAAGACAGCAGGAGAGAATTTTGTGGGATTTAGTGCCAGCCAGTAGAGAAAAGATAGGAGATTCTTTGAGTAAGTATAGCGTTAACTGTGATATTTCACCCAACTAGCCATTTTTTATGAAAGGTGAGAGATAAGACTCTTGTTAGAGGAGAGGAGGATGGGGAGCTAAATCCAGAAAAGAGAGCATTTGTGTAAGGTTAGATGATGAGATATAGTGAGAGTAAAAGATAGAAAGTAGGCATAGTGTGAGAGAGAATAGAAGTAATAACAATAATAATGCTCAGGAATAAAGTGAACTGGGCTAAGATCAGGGAGGGTTGCTGTCTAGCATGTACAATCATATGGAACAACAATTATTTACAATAATACTGGAACAATAATAATATGACAAAATTATATGATTTGAATAACCAGAATACAAAGTACTTGATCAAGAGTAATGTGTTATTGGAACATGAGTGAACTGAAAGAAGGAAAATTAAAATATGATAAAGAGAGAATAAGGAAAACCAGTCAAACAATGCAATTAAACAGAGAAATATAATGAAGAAAACTAAACATAAGGAAGAGAAATAAAAAATACTAATAAAATAAAAGTAGTAAAAATAATGGAAAATAGTAATAATACAAGTAAACAATAAAATGCCAGCTTTATGGGATAGCAAACTTACAATTGTTTCAGTTTCTCAGTTTTGGGGGTTAGCTCTGTGCTCTCCCTTTGTATCTAACTCTGGACCCTTCATAACTCCAGGTCTTATTGTCTCACTTGGGGAAAGAAAAAAATGGGGATAAGGGAAAGGAAAAAATAAGCCTCCTGCTGACTTTAAACCCATTGAGTGAGTTCTGCTGGTCTTCCTGGATGCCACAGGAAGAAGGAGGCTGGGCTTCGCTTTTCTCCTTTCTTATGCTTTGATAGGATGGGGGCCAGGTCTGGGCTGCAATATTCACAGTTCCCCAGCCTCCAGCCCAGGTTCTCTGTGAGGTGCCAGGCTCCAATCAGCCACTCGGCCTCTGGGCACACAGCATGAGTCAGGCCTGGGCACAAATTTCCACTCAGCCACTCAGCCTCTGGGCACGCAGCAGGAAAAAAGGTCAGGTGCATGGTTCCACTTAGCCACTCATTCTCTGGTCGTGCACATCTCAAATCCCCTTTGGGGTGAACCAGCCTCTGCATGAGAGTTCCTTACAAAGCAGGTGCCTGCTGTTCTTAACAAGTGCACAGTTTTTCACACAGCCCAACTTTTCAACCAGTCCATAGACTATCCAAGTCAGGGTCCAACATGGCCCAACTCCTCCCTTCTCTAGGTGTCACCTGGAATCCCAATTTCTCTGGTGCCAGCATCCCCAGTCCTAGTAGATTTATACCATGTCTGTGTGTCTCCCATTTCATCTCTATTCCCCCCAGCAACTTCAATCATCCAGGTCACTCCTGGTGCTGGGCTACCCTCCCTGCTCTGGAAGGGGAGGGAGCTGGTGATCTAACTCTCCTCCAAGTATCCTGTGGCAGGCACTGGGCAAGGAGCCACAGTGGCCTGGATCCCTGCACAGATCCCAGGGACCTTACTGTCCAAGCGCACTCTCCTCACCATGTTTTTCAATGTCCTCTACAATTTTTGACCTCCAAATTTCATATAAGCTGGAATTCTGTTGACTGTTCACTCTGTTCTTCAGAAGACTGGCTAGGTGTTCCACCTGGGCACAGGGAGAACTGTGCTCCACTCCCACCTACCTCAGGCCATCTTGCCAGTTCCCTCCCTGTTCTGAAACTATCATAACCCACACTGACCTTATCACACATGAATCACCTTCCTACAAACACCTTTGAATTATACTTAGTTATCTGTTTACCATGTCAGATTTTTCTGACATAATTATAAGTACAGATGCTGACATTTGCATTTTTGTATCTTTTTGTATCATCCTCAGCATTTAGCATTTCATCATGTGTTAGAGGATGCTGAATAAATCTGTGAATAATAAATAATTTATAGACACAGTAAATTAACATATGGGTTAGGCTGTTAGAATGCAAGAGATATATCCTAGCCTGGAGAGTTTATAGGTAAAGGAAACACTGTTGTCTTTAATATAAGGATAGAACATTGTCAGGAAAATAAGGTGGAAAAACAGTTCTCATTGTTGAATATAAAAGTTACTTTCCAAAAATGTAATGTCTCCTGCTTCTAAACTGGCTAGAAGAACTAACATTTATTGAGGACATATTAGGCTCTAAGTACATGTACCATCTGAAGGGCTTTATATACATTTTACAACACAATTGGGTAGTTGCTATTGAAACTGAACAAGTCAAAAGAGAGTCCAGATACACCCATGTGTGCTGTGAGTCAGTTAGAACTGACACAGGGCTTGCAGTGGAGAAAGTTTTGTCATTTTATTATGAATGGCAGCACCAAGAGTACAAGAAAACTAGCACTCACAAAAGCCTGTTCTCCAATGTGACTTATAGACAAGAGGTTTTCTACAGTAAAAATAATGAGTACTCATGAGTACCAAGTTTGGGATCATGTGTTCTCAATTAGGTAAGCAATTAGTTTTCATCTTTTTCATCTTCCAGTCATCTGCTTTCCTCCTGGTGTCACCTGTTGTCCGGTTTTTGGGAGCTTGTGGGTGGTCATTCACTTTGTGGACTGAAACACATCTTAACAATGTGTGCCAGTAAGTTATTTTGATGTGCAGTGGTGGAATCTATATATCTTGTGTTTTTATTCTTTGTATTCTATCATTAGTTCTGCTATCTTGTTTATTCATTTTTCCTACAGGTTAATAGACCCTAGGCTAAGCAATTTGTTTCATGGTTAACAGGGTGCTACTTGACTTCCTTCTTGTGGCTATTGGTCCAAACTAGCTCACAAACTTATTTCATATTAAATATATTTTCTGAGGGCATTAATTCTCTAGCTTCACTATCTTCATTTTACTCTGATTAGAATATTGAAACTCAGATTAACTAATGTTCTCAAGATCAAACAGAGTTCAGAATTCGAATAAGATTTGAACCTAAACTTGTGCACTGATTGGTGCATAGGTCTTGCACTCTCCCAAGCTTTGATTAATAATTGTGTGAAACTCCTGTGGCAATTTTGTTAATATCAGAGGGGATGGTGTTTGAGAACAGTAAATTCTATTACATTTGAAACTATTTTCAAATCTTTGTGTTATAGGAAGATACCTAAGTTGTATCAATCACTGCACTGCCACAGATAAGCCTTCATTTAAATGTTACCTCCTTTGTAAAAGCAGACACACTCATTCCTGTATGCTTCCATAACACCTTGCTCCTGCATCAATCATAGTAGTTTTCACACTGTTGTAAGTAGACTCTTGTGGGTAGACTATGTTCCCAATGATAGGAAGCACTATGTAGTATTTGACTTTGAGTTACCCTTATCTAGTACCTAATGCTGAGATGGAAAAAATAATTTTCTTCCTGCCCTTCTAAATTCTTGTGGCCAGACTATTAATCAAATTAACATGACACAGATTAACAGAACAAAATGACAAAATTTATTATGCTATACATGCAGGGATTCCATTAGAATATAAGGCCCTAGGACACATTGGGCATTTGAGGCCTACATGCTATTCTAAACAAAAAAGGAGTGAGACACAGTCTGTGATTTCAAAGGGAAAGGAGACAATTCACTGGTGTATAAAAAAGAGCAAACATGTGGTGAACAAATTCTTGCTGGGCCACTCAGAAACAATGGGACACAGAGGGGAGTCTATTAAACAAGCTTAACTAGGTCTCTCCCTGTCTGCCACACTTAATTCATATGTGCTAAGGTGAATATGCTAATGTTCCCTTTCTGAAGCAAATTGTTCTATCTGAATTACTTTAGGCAGGTAAAGAGGGAGGGTCAAAGCTTCTTTCTGATTTTTTTATTTCATAACAATAACTAGCTTATTAGTTTTATTACTAAGGTAGTAATGGAAGGTTGTGAGGTATTTTCTTTGTTTTACAACCTTGTATTGCCTTATTATTTAAAAAAAAATATCCTGCCCTGACCAGTGAAGTTCAGTTGGTTAGGCATCATCCTGCAAAGCAAACAGCTACTGGTTTGATTCCCAGTCAGGGCACATGCCTGGGTGCAGCTGTCCCCAGTTGGAGTGCTTGCAAGAGTGGCCAGTTGACATTTCTCTTACATCTTGATGTTTCTCTCCCTTTCTATCTCCCTCTCTTCCCCTTTCTCTAAAAATAAATAAAATCTTTATTTAAAAAAAAATCCTCTTTTCTACCATGTCCCCTGTGGCAGTGATCCACTTTTTTTTCTATACCTATGGGTTTTGTTTTGTCTACTCATTTGTTGTTGTTTTTTTAGTACACCTATAAGTGAAATTACATGGTATGTATTTTTCTTTATTTGCTTGACTTATTTCATTGAGCTTAATACTCTTTAGGTTCATCTATATTGTCTCAAGTGGCAAGGTATCATTCTTTTTTATTGCTGAGTAATATTCCATTGTCTATGTTTACCACATCTTCTTTAACCACTCATCTATTGATGGACATCTAGGTTGCTTGCATGTCTTGGCTACTACTAGTAATACTGCAGTGAACATAGGGGTGCATATACTTTTTTTGAATTAGTGTTCTTGTTTTCTTCAAACAAATACCTGGAAGTGGAAATCAATACCCCAAAAGCCATTTTGGGGGGTGACAAACTTTGATCCCCCCTCAATAACAATGTAGTTACAACAGAGGAGGTGCTCAAATGAAGACTGTCATTAGTTAGCTGTTAAGGTTGGTTGCTAGGGGAATGTGAACAATATACCCTGAAAGAGGTTACATTGTGGTGGAGAAAACATGGCAAAAGGAAAATAACTATGTCACTAGGCCAGAAGAAGTAAGTGCCATTAGAGGCAACAAGCTCTTTGGTAAAATCAAAAAAGGAAGAAATAGCTTCTAATTAGGTCAGGTTGAGAGATTAAGATACTAGAAGATAGCTTAAAATATGTTCTTTGAAATCATTTTGTCATCATTTAACAAATATTACCTGAGAACCTGCTGTGTGTCTGACAATGTTCTACATACATTAGGGGACAAACATAAGCCATCCTTGCTTTCCCAGAAGACAAAGTCTAGTGTGGGATAAATTCCCTGTTCAGAAAACCATGCAATTAAGAAAAGCCTGTCAGTGAAAGCTGTAAGCATTCCCAGACTGAAGTTATTGGAAAAGGAAATAAATATGTCGGTGTCAGTGGTTACTCCCTGTGAGAAGTGTTGTCCTCTGCCACAGACGCCATAAACAGTGGTGGCATGCCCATGGGATGACTCTCCTTCTGCTCGCAGTTGGGGCTCTGGGACAAAACAGGGAGGTTGCTAAGATGTACATGCTTGCAGCACATATGTCATTGGTGGGGAGACACCACTGGGACACTGAGCACATACCTCTGCCACATATTTTACTGAGGTTTGGGGCAGGTGCAGGGATGCCGTGCACATACCTGTTCCACATGTGCTAATTCAATACATCGCTGCTACAGCTACCAAAACCACTACTTCTACTGCTACTCAAAACCACTGCTGCTACTTCCACCACCGCAGCTACTCCCAGCTACCTCTTCTCCCTTTGCTGCTGCCCCACATCATGACTGACAGCCACATAAGCCACCATCTTCCTGATGAGAAAACACCAGAACTGGAGGTTGCAGCAGCTGACAGATAGCTGCTGCAGCTGGCAGGGGTGTGCTCTAGTAGCCAAACTAAAGTATGGAGGCACACCACATCTTTAGGAAAATGGATTCAGTGTCAGGTTCTTTGGGACAGGGACTCACATGAGGCTTCCAAGACCAACACCTGAAAAGCCCAATATTTATGGTTTCCAAACCAGCTAAGATCAGATGTACGAAGATCTTGTTCAGAAAGACAAAGACCTGTACATGCAGAATGGCATTTTGAATATGTTGGAGAGAAATAAGTGAATCAAGCCCCAACCAGAAGGGTTCCAAAACTGTGAAGACCTGTTTGACTTGATCCTCACCTGTGAAGAAAGAGTGCAGGACCAGGTGGTGGAAGAGCTGAATTCCAGAGATCAGGTGACCTGCCAGTCAGTGCACATGGCCAACCTGGATATCCAGGATGATGATGATGAGGCCACCATGGGAACATTCCTTCTTTGAGAGCTCCGCCAGTGCATTCTTCTCAGGGATTACATGGAGGATGAGCTAGATGAACTGCTGCAAGACTTTGAGAAGTGTGGCTGGCCCTTCCTGCACACCGTCTGCTTCTACTGACCAGCCTAGGTAGGTGTGCCTCTTGAAGTTGTCTTTTTGTGCATCCTCTTGTTAATGCTTTTTCCTTTACGTTACTTGTCTTGTCCCTTTTTTTTACTTTGAGAGCTTCTGTCAGCGCAGTAGTAGTATCCAAATAGATTATACATACAAGATGCGAAGATATACACAAATGTAGATTAACAATAAATTTTTAATCTCACTTTTACTTATGAGTGGGATTTTGGTTGTGAAGTTTAAGAAGAACAGTTTTATGTTTATGAAGAAAAAAGTTTATACCATATATATACAAAATATATATGGATATTATATATATATAATCTTCCATAAGCTTTATATATATATAAAATCTTTCAGCATTCCTCCCATGCCTGGCTAGGACATACAAATGCCTAAATGAAAAACAAGGGGCTGTATCTCATTATGAAAGAACCTGCAATTGTCCAATAAACAACAAAAAAGGAAACGTGTCAGCTGGTATAGAATCTACAAGGCACATCGGAGTGAACACATTGTTTATTCTTGACTGGATTATCTACTCGTTTTGGGTTTGTTTGTGGTTTTTGTTTGGTTTTGCTCAGTTCTTCAGACTCTTGACTTAATTGAATCATCTCACACGTTTATGACTGAATGAAGTTCTGTGTGAAGTTTGAAGACTAATTGGCCCCAGAGGTGTGCTTTTGTTCACGAATATTGAAATTCTTCTATCAGGTTTCATTTCTAACAGCATTTACTGTGGAGTTGGTATTAAAAGGAAATAATCAATTTTACTGAGAGACAATGAAAAGGTAAGGAAATAATTCCCTGGTCAAGCACTGCAACCAGTTAATTAGAATTGAGGCAGGGATGTTAATCTTTTGTTCTCTGTCTATGAAATAGTAGACCATCCCTGGCTGGTGTGGCTCAGTGGATTGAGCACGAGCCTGCGAACCAAAGAGTCATGGTTCAATTCCCAGTCTGAGCACATGCCTGGGTTGAGGGCCAGGTCCCCAGTAGGGGGCATGTACGAGGCAACCCCATATTTGTAACAGGGTGCAGCCAAGAGGGGGGCCCCAAAAGGGAGTTGGAATGGGGCCCAGAACTCATGCTGTCCAGGAAATATTAGAGGGACATATAAGATGTCCTCACCCCCTCCCCCACAGGTATGAGTTGGGGGAAGGGACAAATGGAGCAGGACCATTGAGTTGTTTTGCATAGCGAAGGTTTTGCAGATAACCTCCAGAATGGTCATTTAACATATCTATAACCTTTAACTGGTTTCATAGATATGTTAAACAGCTGTGGCCATGCTCTGAGCCAGGGGGGGATGGAAAGGACTCCCCTCAGGACGTGACTGGGGGAGGAACCTCAAGTCACAGCACCTGCGTGGGAGCTTGGAGAAGATTGGCTCCAGAAAATGGGACACACCTGCCCAGACTCATGATGGCATCCCAATAACCTTGGAAACATACAGGAATGCTGGCAGGTGTAACCGATTGTAGGAGGAGTCGGAAATAGGGCTGCAGAGGAGGATTGGCATGGGGATTTAAACCCAGGAGTGGCAGCCATTTGGGGGGAGATTGGTTTCACGGGAGAGATCCATGCGGTTTCACCAGAGTGCAGACCCCTGCAACTTTGGTG
>PVKU01012661.1:0-33886 GCA_004027475.1 Anoura caudifer | reverse complement strand
GTTGTGGCTGTTATGTAGTGAGGGGCAGAGCCTTAGGCGTTCACCAGGGCAGGGCAGCCCAGTCACTGGGTTGTGATGCTGGATGTGGGAGCAGGGTCTGAGAGGGAACAATGGCGCTTGCTCCACTCTCTGCCAGATTTCAGTCACTTCCGCTGCTTCCTCCAAGGAAACTGGACCTTGCTGGTTCTGATTCCCAGGTGGGTGGGCCTGCGCATGCTCCAGGACACTGTGGGTCTCCCCAGCCAACTCTCCTGTGAGGCTGGGACTCCCTCCAGGCACCTCAGCCCCTACAAGTATTTTCAATGGGTGCTTTTAGGCTTCACTTCCCAGCCCTGGGGCCCTGCATTGCGCAGTCTGTCTTGCTGCCCATTTTTGCCTGGTTTATCTGTGCACAAACGTGTGTCCATGGTCCACTGCCTTTTGCGCCCCCGCTTGGCCACCAGTGCTCCTGGAGTGACTGCGCACCCGGGACCACCACTGGCTTATCCCGCAACAATCCAACTCCACTGGCTGCCGACTCTGTCAGCCGCTGAATCTGCCCCTCTTACCAGTCTGGGTGAATCGTTGTTGTTGGACTCCTGCACAATTCAATTTTCTCTCTGTCTTGGTTGGGTTTTCTTTTTTTTGAGTTCTATATTTTTGTTGTCCTTAATCTTGGTTGTGAGAGGAGGCATAGTATGTCCAGCTACGCCTCCATCTTGGCCACAAGTCTGAAATGCCTAATAATTTTTATAGATTAGTTTAAACATAGAAACAGTGAAAAATAGAGGTATGTGAATATTTAACATTTGCTTTATTTTTCCATATTTATCAAGTCTACAGGTTTTTATATAACACTGCCCACAAAACATTTAAAATACCTGAAAGAATGCAGAACATTCATTACAAATAAAATATATTTACCTGTTTCATTAATTTTAAAGTGGCCATTCATATATTAGAATGAAGGATGAGGAGGTAAGAAAGCACCTAGTAACATGGTTAGGTTTGACATACTATTGACTCTTTTGTTAAACCATAAAAACAAACAATTACGATCCTAGAAAAATTAATAATTGGTGATAATGACATGATTTTGAGTAGCTCACTTTTATTAAATGTAGTTGCCTGCTCTGTTACCTGGAGACTTCACAAATTAAAAACGTCTGTATCTGGCCCTGGCTGGGTGGGTCAGTTGGTGGGAATGGGAGCGTCATCCCACATACCAAAAGGTTAAAGGTTCTGTCTCTGGTTGGGGTGTGTGTAGGAGGCAACCAAACATTATTTTTCTCTCTCACTCACTCACTCACTCACTCACTCACTCTCTCAAATCAATAAACACATTCTTGGGTGGGGATTTAAACAAAAGGTGTATCTGGAAATCATAGATCTAAAGCAGTGACAGCTCTGTTGAGTGACTCACACTTCGCTGGGTTAACAGTATGTCTGCATTGGTCTGATTCACTGGTAAATTTCACTGACTGGAGTTCTAGATGCACCAAACCCTCTCTGCAGTAAACCAAACACTAGTATACTTGTGCATTTCTGCTCCATCAATGATACTTCCCATAAACAAGAGTCAATTGTGTTTGCAAAGCACCTTGCAAGGAGCCTATATCAGTCACTCCCGCAATATTAATATCTTTCTTTCTATCCTTCTCTTGTAGGTAAAAATGCCAGAAATTGATAGAGCAAGAAGAGAAGCAAACTGCATCACTAGTATGGCATTTGAAATGTCATAAGATAGTATTCAGGAATGCATTGAATATAAAAATATGGCAATATACAGAAACAAAGAGCCTACATTCTATTCTATTCTATTCTCTTCTTCTATCCTATCCTATTCTATGCTATTCCATTCCAATCTATTGTATCATATTATAATATACTATATTATATTACACAAGAGACATAATGCTTAAAATACAATGTTGGGAATTCCATGGGTGTCCTAGAGTTTTTAAGCTAGAAAGGGGACATAGATGATTATCTAATCTTAATATGCACACTTGCCAAATTAAAAAACAGACTCACAGCAAATATTAACATCCATAGATTACTTGGATCTGGGACTATTTTGATTATTTTATATACATTATTTTATGCAATTTTCTCAAAATCACCCTAAGATAATTGATATTTTATGAGAATTACATTCTGCATTTTATAGATGTGAAGGAATGCTTGATAAAACTTATTCAATTATTAGCCTCAGAGATTAAAATCTATTTTCTTACCCCCAAACTCACTTTTTCTGCTTTATGTCAGATCATAGAAAAAGAACAATGAAGGTTTTAATTCAGTTGACAGAAGACAGACAAGGTAGTGATTCCTTTATGTTAGCTTTAATTAAGAGGGAGTTACAGTGATAAACCCAATGACTTCCAGGGCTAGGCAGGAGGCCTAAATATGTGAAGGAGTGATTGTTATTGCAGTACACTGTGTATATCTTAGCTTACCTAAAGGCACTCCTATTCAGTTTTTAAAAATTGAACTGGCCCAGTACAACTTATCTGCCAGAGGGTTACCGATGTACAAGTTCTGAAGGAAAGTGAAAGCAACAGATCCACAAAACTGAGTCTGGAAAACATTCTAAGCTTGAGATGGAGGCAATAGATTATGTAGGAAGACACAACAAAAAAGAAACAACCAATAAGAGTAAAAAGCCAAGGGACTGGCTGGTTGAACCATCTCAAACAGCTACTTATGTGTAGGGAGGACAGTGAAAGTAAAGAAAGAGGAGAAAAGAAAGTTTTGGTAGTAGTCCTTAAATGCCTGTCTGAGTATTTCAGTTTTGGCAGAATGACAAAGGAACACACTTAGAGATGTGCCAAATATACCTGTATTTTTTGCTAGGTATGCCTTCTGTATACAAGGGGGAATGCAGGAAACCCAGGTTTCTTTACAGAAACTGTATATTTATTCTTATATGGTTAAACTTCAGTCACCTTCAATGTACTCTCTGTTTGATACAATACCTGTATCAAGACCTTTTTCTCACTGCTGAAAACAGTTTTTGAACTCACAGATTTCGATGCCTTTTAGTGCTTCTGCCATTTGTGTGTGTGTGAGTGTGTTTCACCTCCTCATCAGCAAATGTTTCCTTTTGAGAATTTTTTTTAATCCCAGGAAACATTTTTAAAAACTGCAGAAAACTGCTTGGGGTGAGATTGGACGAGGGGGGTCATGCCATTTTTTATCAAAAACTGCTGAACACTCAGCACAGTGTGGGCACGTGTGTTCCTAAATCACCCATCATGAAATGTGCAAACATGTTGAAAGAGTCTTCAGAAAAATTCACTGAAGCATGTCAAGGCTAGCTACGGACAGGTCCTCAGGACACTCACTTACGGAGGGAAGTCTGTACTACAAGGGACCTACCCTTCAAAGATAACTCATTTGGGGCGGTTCCCCCTCATACTATGTTTTCATAATATTAAAGGCGGATCTGACTAGTTGCTGAGGACGTGGGAAGCATCCCAGAGGTGACATGAAAAAGCCTACCTTCCCTGGAGTGGGGGAAATATCAAATGCAGTGGGTTTGAAACTGCACCCAGTGCATGATAGATTTTCATACCCCTAGGTAAGGATACACAAAACAGAGCAGGTCGTGACACAGCAGGAGGAAGCTGCACAGAGCACGCAGGGGCTGAAAAGTTCACAATACAAGCGTACCGTGGAGGTTAACATGGTAGCAGGAGGAGAGGCAGAGAGACACTGCGCAGGCTCATGAACATGATGCATCCTAGTGTGATTTGCCTGGGAATTTGGACACTTCCACTGTTAATGGAATTTTGGGCCCAGACTTTTAAACAGAGGGCATGTGGATTGTCACTCCTTTTCTCTTCCCCTTACTCACCAGGTAAAGGGGCAAGAGAACTCAAGGGACCCACTGGTGTGTGCTGAGAATCACCCTCCACTTTTTCCCTTTTCCTGATCCTTGCTTTTCTATTTGGGAGCCAGCATGCACTGAGGGCAAGTCCTGTGCTTGCTGTGCTGCTCCTCACCTGTGGTGGCCCATGGGATGCTGTGGCTTCATGCTGCTACATGGGTCCTGCACTGTGCCCCTTTTCTTGCTCTGAGATCAGCACACTGGTCTGGAGTGCTTACCATCCCCAGGGGCATGAGCAGCCTTGGCGGGGGGGGGGGGGTCTCTGCAGACAGACACACCTGCATAACCAGTGGAATAGTCCGGCAGCTGCTTTGGGCCCCAGAAGAGGAAAGAAGGTGTGGCAAGGCAGTGGCAATGCTGGTCTCACAAGTGCACAGTCCAAGAAGAGAGAGCCTAAAGCCAGAGACCCATTTGCATAACAGCCTTGGGCTCCAGAGGGACAGATAAGGGAACTGGTTTCTGGACACTGACTCTGGTGCTGGCAGTGGCTCGGCTCTTGCTGTGTTTTGCGGAAGAGATTGGCCTGGAGCTGGGGAGTACCAACTCCAAATTGGTCAACCTTTTAATAAAGACCTTTTTCCTTCCCTCATCAACTTTTGTGTTATGTCTATGTTTGGCAGCAAGTGGTTGGATCTCACTTTGTTTGATAATAATAAGAGCCTTTATGTTTTAAAGATTGGTTAATAGGGATTTACTGAAGATAATAACTTTCAAGTGTCACTAGGTAGAAAGCCAAGGAGCCAAAATTTAGATTGTATCTGTTCAATTTCAAAGAGAATGCAAATATCACAATACCACATAGTTTTCTATATGAAATATTAGATCCAGGTGTCAGTATAAAGGACTTCTGCAACTGGTCAAGGGTTGAGTGGAGAAACCCTTGGTTAAGATGATGATTATAGGACCAGAAAAAGGTATGTTTGATTAAAAGCAACATTAAATATAATAATCAACAGTTACTGTTATGTACTTATTATAAATCCCCATCACTCTAAGTACTTTGTTCATCTTAGCTAATTTTACCTTAAAAGAAACCTATGTCAATAGTACTATAACCAGCATCATTTACAGATAACAGACACCAAAGTCTATGTAGCTTATTTAAAGTTAAACAGATAGAAATGGTGAAAGATGATATTTTAATACATAAAATTGACCCAATATTCTCTTAACCAAGAGTAAAATATGTTAATTATTTAAGGAAAATGTGAAAAGGGGAAAGACTTTGGGATCCATTACATTTTTAAAGATTTGATTTATTTATTTGTAGAGAGGGGAAGGAGAAGGAGAAAGAGGGAGAGAAACATCAATGTGAGACAGATACATCCATCTTATGCTGACCTACATGTACTGAGTACACAACCCAGACATGTGCCCTGACTGGGAATTTAACCCAGGACCTGAGCTTTCACTTTCTTGGATGATGCCCAACCAACTTAGCCACACCGGTCAGGGCCAGACCCATTAGTTTTCATTCAGCATAAATATGTCTTCAATAGGTCATTTCAATTAGGAAAGCATAATAATAATAAGATCAAATTTCTCTATCCTAATGCTCACAGAATTTTACCTTCATGTTAAATTATATTTAGAGTCTTACCCTCTAATCTCCATCAAGTAAGTACCTGAAAACTGAAGGAAAAATTTGAGAAGGAAAAGGTGGTGGAACAAACTGAATCTATCAAATAAATCAAAGTGAAGTCTTCCTAAAAAAAGAAATATTGACAATGCAATCCTCAGGTCATAAACATGGCCCCATTTTCTCTACATATTCCACTACTTGTTGGCAGGATATGGAGTTATGCAGTCCAGTTTCCTATCACTTTATGTACAAAATCAAGCATTGTCCCTCCCTAATCATTATGTAAATAATCATTGTATGAATAATTGTATACTACATGTACAAAGAAGGCATATCTCTTGTATAGCTTTCCTTTCTTCCTCTTCCACAAGTTTTAGTATATAAAGTTTACGGAAACATTTGTGTGTGGAGATTTTTAGTAATTTCATTTAATAAAAACATGTAATTTGGGGAGAGACTCTATAAAAATGTTCCATTTCCATAACTCTGATATAAATTTAAAAATCAGAGTCCTATCAACAGGAGGAAAAACACTGCCATTAGCTAGAGACAACCTTACTCTTAGTGAAAACAGTAGGTTACCACTTTTAAAACTATACCACATAAACAATGTTTTTCTCTTTAAGCAAAATGAGCAGCCTATTTTTTAAAGCAACATATTTATTTTCATTTGCCTTAAATGACAATGGAAATTAAGATCCTACCATAATAGACAAACTATTGCAAGACATGAACTCTAATAGCAACATGAATTTATATAGATCCAGTTTCAAGAATAGAACATAGAACATTATTTATAATAAGCAGGGAATGGGAAGAAAATTTGCTTAGTACACAAAAACAAGGAAAGAAAACATACTTGGTACAAAATACTGAATGTATAGAGACTGAATGCTGAATAAAAGGCAAAATCAATGAATTTATCTACATTGCCTTGGAAGACAATCGGAGAAGAGAATTGGTAAATTTCTAAATAGTTACATAAAGTTGAGTAAATATTCTATATTAACATATTACAGTTCTTTTTGTTACCAGTAACAAAATGAGACCCTGATACTTTAAGCCAAACAGGAAATATATTAGAAATATATTAGGATGTATTTCAGAATGTGCTGAAAAGCCACAGAAACAAGCCAAAGGAAAAGCAAGCACCTGGAAACCTCATAAGTTCTCATTAGGGATGTTAATAAAACATTAATTAGACAACCATACTAAATTTATCAGAGTTTCAAAATTTCCAAGCCCCTTTATCCCTCAGGTCTGAATTTTACATTTGAATTGGGTGCACCACTTTTGAGCAGTCAATTTAGGCAGGGACTGTCATGTAGGAAAGAGTTGGCAGTTGGTGTCTACTCCTGTTTGAGGAGAAATCCCAAAACAAGATTTTGAGCTGAAAATTCCTACAGCGAATGTGGATATTTAAAAAAAATAAATAAAATAAAAGACATATGAACATTACATTGGGTTTCAAACTGAAGAATGATCTATCTGCAATACTAAGGGAAAATGTGATCATATATTATAGCAAACTAATAATATTACTGTAAAAAATGTAGACATGGAGTTGTTACCATTTCTTTTAACATCTTTACCCAAGAGGTACTGACTCATTTTAAAATACCTTAAAAGTGTATTCATTTATTTTTAGAGAGAGGGGAAAGGAGGGAGAAAGAAAGGGAGAGAAACATCAATATGTGGTTGCCTCTCATGCACCCCCTTACAGGGATCCGGCCTGCAACCCAGGCATGTACCCTGACTGGGAACCGAACCTGAGAGCTTCTGGTTCATAGACTGGCCCTCAATCCAGTGAGCCACACCAGCCAGAGCTCAAAATACATTTTTAGTTTACATTTATTTTGTATGAGTTAGGTAATATTACAAAAAATATAGAAAAAATCAGAAGATAATAAAATACCTGTTCTTACCACACAAGTGTAACCCATATTTCATGATACAAATAATAATTTTTTCTATAGTTCTTTTAGATCTTATTTTTGAGGAACTAAAAATTACAGATATAATTCCACCATCTATTTCTCATTCTTATCCAGAAGTGACAATTTTCCTGAAGTTGGTGTTTACTATTCCCATCTGTTATTCTGAAGATTTCACGCATAACCAGATTGGGTATGTATGTATTAAACTTAAATAAATGTTATCATACAGTATCTATCACCAAATGGTTTTTATCCTGAAATAACATATTTGTGAGATTGGGTCATGTTAATACATGTAATCTTAGTTCATTTATTTTAAATGCTAGACAGAATTTCATTGTATGATTTAGCATCCATATTGACAGGTAAATTGATTGTTACTTTCCTACTTCTTGCCTTCCTGCCCACCTAAGTCTAATGCAGTAAGACATTATATAATTGTACTAACCAATGCAGAAGGATGGAGAGTTCAAATAGAATACTAGAGAAGAAAAGAAAACCTAGAAATAGACACATGTATATACAAAAATATAAATTACGGAAGATCTTTGAGGATGTGATAATGAAACCATGTGAGAGAAATGGATTCACAGATGCTTCATAGAGTTATTGTATGAAGTTAGCAATAACACAAACAAACTATATAATTTTAGATTATGTTTATGGGTTTGCAGTAGATTGTAATTTCTGTAAGAACACATAAAACTAATGTGATAAGAAAAACTTGATAAATTGAATTTTATTAAAAATGAATGTTCTGTTTTTAAAATGCAGATTTTTTTAAATGGCAAAAAAGAAGAAATTTACAAACCATGAAATATACAAGGAATATGTATTCGAAATATCTGAACTCCTAAAAGTAAGAATAGGACTCATATTTTTAAAAATATGCAAAATTAATAACAATTTCTGAAGAGATAACCTGAATAGTCAGTAAATGTGTAAAAAAATGTAAAACATCACTAGTGATCACAAAAGTAAAATTAAAACAATTGATATTCCCAACATCAAAGAAAAATATCAAAGTATGGTATAAACAAATGTTCAATATATGTAGTAAAAGGAGACATGCCATGCTTATTGGAATTTAAACTAGAATAACCATCTACACATAAAACAAGCAATATCTATGAAACTTTCCACACCTAGACAAACTCTTACCATTATGTACGATCATTACAACACTGTTCAAATCATAAGCAAAATTCATATCATAGAAAAATGGTAACTTTTTTGTTTGTTTTCATAAAATAGAATAGTAAACACTAGTGAAAATGGTGAACTAAAGGTACATATGTCAATATAGAGATCTCCATAAAATAATTTTAGAATATTCATGGTAAAGAAATACATACAGTATACTATCAATTATAACAGTTTAAAATATTAATTAATGTAAACTAATGTCATTGTTTAGAATTAAATATTCATTTTAAACTTTAAAGATGTATATAAAATTGATAAATATCAAATCAGTATTTACTTCCATGGGAGAGAATGTGGAATGTGATCCAAGATAAATACATAGGAATCTAAAAATTCACAATTATTCTAAATCTCCAGAAAATACTAATATTCAATATAATGTTCTCCATACATTTATATATGTTAAAAATATTTCTTACTAACAAAAAGGCAGTGAAGTTCTTGAATGTATAGCCTTTCTTCCAAGTATAACCCCAGATAGAGATAATCACTTAAGTAATTTCTGTGTTAATATTTCAAATTTTTAGTAGATCAAAAAATAAAAAACATCTAAAATAGTCCCAACTTTCCATTAGAATTTAAGATATAAAAACCAGAAACTACCATAGAAAAATAGGCAAAATCCACAATCTGATATTTCATAGAATTATAAATGACCTTGCATCTACACATCCTTCTAAATGATATATTATACTTATATAATGTTTATATTTATAATTATCTAGACATCTATTTATCTATACCTATATATAAAATTAGAAAGAAGCCAAACTATTATCAGAAATAATTTAATAGAGATAAGATTCCAGGCATAGCACAAATAGCAGCCATCTGCAGATAGCTTTGAAGCTTACACTGTATGACCCTGGACAGAACACAGATAGTGGCTGATATTGCATGTACTGACAGCAATCAAGTCTCAACTACCACAGGAGGGTGTACACAGACAACATGGTGGGTGTTTGAATACCCAGCTTGCTTAATAGGTGAGGCTGTGCCACTACAGCACACCTAATCCATTAGGTCACTCTACCAAGCCTGGGAGATGTAGCAGCTCTACCTAATACACAGAAACAAACACAGGGAGGCTGCCAAAATGAGGAGACAAAGAAAAATGCCCCAATGAAAGAACAGAACAAAACTCCAGAAAAGGAACTAAACAAAATGGAAACAAGCAATATACTAAATGCAAAGTTCAAAACACTGGTTGTAAAGATGCTCAAGGAACTTAGAGAGTACCTCAACAGCATGAAAATGATCCTGTCAGAAATAAAGGATAAACTAATTAAAGTAAAGAACAATTTACAGGGAATCAACAGTAGAATGGATGAAGCTGTGAACCAAATCAGCAATTTGGAATAAAAAGAAGCAAAAACAACCAATCAGAACAGCAAGAAGAAAAAAGAATACAAAAACATGAGGATAGCATACAGAGCCTCCGAGACAAGTTCAATCATATCAACATTTATGTCATAGGAGAAGAGAGAGAGCAAGAAATTGGAAGCCTATTTAAAAAAAAATAATGAGAAATTTTCCCTAACTTGGTGAAGGAAATAGACATGCTAGTACATGAACCATAGAGAGTCTCAAACAAGATGCACCAAAAGAGGAACACACCAAGACACATCATAATTAAAATGCCAAAGGTTAAAGACAAAGAGAGTTAAATGCAGCAAAGGAAAAGTAATTAGTTACCTACAAGGGACTTCCCATAAGACTGTCGGCAAATTTCTCCAAAGGAACTTTGCAGGTTTGAAGGGATTGGCAAGAAATAATCAATGTGAGGAAAAATGAGAGCCTATAACCATGATTATTCTACCCAGCAAGCTATCATTTAGAGTCAAAGGACAGATAAATCTCTTCCCAGACAAAATTAGTTAAAGGAGTTCATCACCAAGAAAACAGTATTATATAAAATGGTAAAGGGTCTTCTTTAAGAAGAAGATCATAAATATGAACAATAAAATGGCAATAAATACATATCTAACAACAATTAAATCTAAAAATCAAAATAAACAGAACAGAAACATAATCATAGACACAGAGAATGTTTTGCTGGTTGCCATGTGGGGGAGTTGGAAGGATAGGTGGAAAAAGTGAAGAAATTAAGTATAAATTGGTAGTTAAAGTATAGTCATGGGGAAATAAAGTAAAGCATAAAAAATACAGTTCATAAGGAATACAGCAGCAAAAGAACTATTTCTATGCATGACCCATGCACATGGACAATGGTGTGGGAATTGCCTGAAGGGGTGGGGGGCTGGGCACAGGGGGTCAATGGGGAAAATTTGGGACAACTGTAATAGCATAATCAATAAAATTTAATTTTTAAAACAGATATTAGGTGACTTAATTTTTGAACATAAAAATGTTTAATTTTTTTAATTTTGTTTTGTTTATCAAAATTATATATATATGGTTTAAAAATCCATATATTGTATGCAAAAGCCACTGTCTACTTTCACCTTTTTCCTCCATCCCAGAGACAGCTGCTTCAGAACATTTTACATGATTCCATTGGCATTTACTCGTAAATCTCTCCATATTATTATATTGCTACTTGATTTTATTTTTGGCTGGAGAAGAAGATAATAGAATATTTTAGACACTGTTTATGGACTTTTATTTTGAAAAATATAAATTTGGCTCTCATTCAACAACCCTTGATAGGCTCTGTCTCCAACACATTGCAGATTACCTGTGCTTCGTCCTCTCAGTACCACTGTGTCATACCATGGGTCAGCATTCAGTGTTTGTATTGCCATGTCGATGAAAACACTGTATACAGCGGAGAAATGTCAGATATTATGATTACTCTTAATTTTTTTGGCAAATTTTGGTGCTTTCTTTTTTCAGCTGATTGTGGTAAGGTTTTTATCTTTTACAAATTGTGTTATTTGTGCTGCCATTAGTTTCTTGCTCTTCTAGTAATAAGCTAAGTGTCACTTCCTCCACCCCTGCTGGTGTATATTATAACTCTTTCCTATTTTTTTCTTCATTTTCATTGTTGACACTATTACAAATGTCCTCATTTCTTCCCTTTGCCCACCTCCACCCATGTAATTAATTGTAAATTTATCTTGTAAAAGATATCCCTTCGCATAAAACCCATCCCAGTCCAAATTTCTCTGCTTACTCTTCTAACCTGTTCTGCAGCTCTCATCTTGTGATTGGTAATTTCCCCACTTTCTTTGTTGAATCCCTTACTCCTAGGATTTGTCTTCTTCCTTGGTTTACTCACAAATTTTAATTGAGAACATCTTCCAGTATTTTTTCTGAAAATAAATGCATGGAAGATAAAAGTCATTTTTGTCCTGGTCACAGATTTCTAGATTATAACACATTGTCTCATCATAAAGCATGGCCTTGGTCCTATTATTTTCTAGCTTCAGTATTGCTATTCTATTTTATTCCATATTAATATTCCTTGTAGAAGGAATATTATAAAAAGCTTGTATATCTCTCCTTGTTCCAGAGTACTGACTATTCATTGAGTGCCTTCATGTGAATATATTTTTATCCATCCTACTGTAGACATAGTGGGTCTAACCTATATAGAAGCATATATATTCTAGAAACTTAAATTCTAGAAACTTGTCATGAAATTCTTCTCTTTGATAATTTCCTATTCTATATTTTTTGGTTTTTTATTTCTGACATACTCATTTTTTAAGATGTTGGACCTTTTGTAATTTTCTGTTATCTTTCACTTTTTTTAATTTCTAATTTTGACATTGCACTTTTCTTTCTAGAATAGTTTCTCAACTTTATCCCCTAAAGCTTTTATTGAATTCTCCATTTATATTGTCATAATTTAATTTCCAACATTAAAAAAAATCCTTGTTCTTGTTTTAAAGAATGCAAAAAACAACCTTTGAGGATACAATCACATTTCTTTTAAAGTTTTCTTTTTGCACATCACTTTTTTTTCCTTCTATTTTCTCTATTTGTTTTATCTCCTTGGTATAAGATGCTTTCTTTAAGTATCTAATAATTCTTGTTTTTTTACTAATATTAACAGTGGGTCTTGTTGACCCCAGTCTTTTGTCATCTGGTTGACTTCATTCTAGTTGGCGAACTCCTGCTGTCACTTTTTGTTAGGTCTTTTCTTTGGGGTGAGGAAGATTCCCTAGAGAATATGCTTCCACTATACTGTCTGGATCGTGCTGGCTACCAGGGTTCTGCCAGGGATCTGAGTGGGAGGAGAGAGTCAGACAGCATGAAGTTTTTTAATGCTCAAAGTAACTGTTTTCTGCTTTCTGTTTGATCTTCTCATAATGTGTCCTGGTCTCTCCACCAGTCCAGAAAACCTGTATTTTGAAAATAAGCCTTTTTGCTCTTGTAGTGGGGAATGACGAGCTGTGGCCTTACTTTGAAATACAATGTATAAACCTAATTGTTCAAAACAGACATTGCACCAATTTTGTGTTTTTATTTATAGCTTTATCTCTACTTCCAGAAAAACCTGGTGGGACCAATCCTAAGTTTCACAGAAGGGTATTCTGATGAAAATTCGGATACTCCTTGCCTTTTTGCACTGTCATTTTAGTGAAAAGACAAACAAAGAGGAAAAAAAACAAAACACAAATAAACTTGAATTTTAATTACTTATTTTCTAGCTTCAATTTGCTGTGATGTGACCTTGTCCAGTCTCTTATTCCTTCTGGGTTCACATGTCTTTACCCTTTTCTGCCTTATTGCACACTAATAGTGCTATATCCCAATGAGGTACCCACATAAATAAAATAAAACCCATTTAATGATGATTTGAGTTGAAAACAATATCCCAAATGTAAAGAAAAAATTTTTTGCCAAGTCTTTAAAAATGCATCGATTTCCCTTTTTGTAAAGGATAATTCAGATTGACTTCTATTAAGTATAAGAGTTGTAATATTTGCTAAGTGTTTGCTTCCTTAGATGCATATATACTCACTTTGCAATGAGACAAATTCTAACTATAGTCAAGTAAACACTTGGACGCTATCAGCACTTTTAGAAGGAATTGCATGTATTTGGTCTGGCAGTTTACTAACGTTCTTTAGAAAGACACTTTTTGTTTTTCAGCTTTTAATTCACAGCCTTGGCTCAAAGCCCCAAACTGAAGTTTTAGATCTTTACTCAGAAGTGTCCCCTCATTTCAGCCTATTGATATATTTTCCATTTTACCTAGAGAATATTTCTTCAAGTAGTAATAGAGTAAGCACTTTGTTTTATCTATTCTCCCTTGGTACCACAAGTAGAATTCCATGCATAATAGGATATTGCCCATGCTTTTTGTTGCCTGTAAGTCCCATAACCTGTAGTAACTTCTTCCCATAACTCTGTAGGACATGACCACTAACATGCTAATGGCTTGTGGGATATGACTGTTTAATAATGAAACATATTTTCTTCAGTAAACACGGTTAATCGTTTTTATTCCCTCCTTCCAATGCATATACAAAATAAATGGAATTAAATTCTCTTCTTTTTGTTACAAAAATTATATGTAAGTCCTGTATTTTTTCTCCATTTTTTCTGTTAAATTGTTTTGGCTGTGCACAGCAATGTGCTAGTCTGCTTGTAAGTATTTCTAAGATGTTTTAGGGAAATTCTTACATCTCTAGGATGTTTCTCATTTCAAGAATATGTTAAAGCATCTCGATTGATTTCAAGCCTAGAATTTTGGAGAGAATGAAAATAATCCAGGGACTTATTTTCACAAATTTGAAAAAAAAAAACATAAAATCATCTTCTCTACTCTCCAACACCTGTATGTAGAAGAGAGAAATGGCACAGAGGACCAGCTAAGGCCTGTCCAGACACATGCACCATTCTACTTAAAGCTATTTTTGGCCTTCTTAATAGTATCTCCCAAGTTGACCAGCCATATTGAGAGGGGAAAAAGATTATTTGGGTATAGCTGGAGTAAAAAACGCTCACTACTGCTGATAAAGTAACATTTACCTTTTCTCTCTTTATCTTTTGGGACCTGTCATAGTTAATTCTATGTGTCAACCTGCCTGAGCCATAGTGCTCAGATATTTGGTCAAATATTATTTTCAATGTTCTTGCAAGGATGATTTTGGATGAGATTTACATTTAAATTGGCACAATTTGTGAAAAGCAGATTGCTCTCCACAGTGAGGATGGGCCTCATTTTATCAGTTGATAGCCTGAATTTAAAAAAAGAAAAAGACTGATCTTCTCTTAGAAAGAGGAAATTCTCCAGGCTGACAGCCTGTAGACTTGAATTACAACATGGGCTTCCTCTTGGGTCTTCAGGTTGCTGGCTCACCCCACATAAATTGGAATTGTCAAAGTTCATAATCATGTAAGCCAGTTCCTCAAAATCTCTCTCTCTCTCTCTCTCTCTCTCTCTCTCTCTCTCCCCCCCCCTCTGACTAAAAGTCAGATATGACTTTGAGTATGATAATAAGAAACTAAAAGTTAGTCAGTGGAAATATTGTGTGTGGCAGTATTCTTCCTAGACATATCATTTTTGTGTAAATTCCACCATAGATAAGGACAGTAGAAAGCACAGATCCTTCCTCAAAGAATCGCAATACTATATATTTCCAAAGAAATTGTCAGCTCTTTAAATAAAGTTAAAATGAAGAAAGAAAGAAGGAAGTGTACGTGATATGATACCTACAAATACACTGATATTTTCTAAACTCCTACTACATAGTTTTTTCTTACCATCTGGACTCTCATGTTCTTTTTATTTCCAAACACCCTTTAGAGTTCCCAACCAAACTATAGAAAATAAGTACACCTTCTTACAATATCAGCCTCATCTAAAGTTGAGTGGAATTATTTTAAAAAAATATGACTTGTGGACAAAGCCAAAGGGGGATAGGATGGAGGGTGGGAGGTGGGGGTGGGTGGGGCAGGGGAGAATGGTGAGGGGAAAATGGAGACAACTGTACTTAAACAACAATAAAAAAATAACAAAATAAAAAAAATCACTCAATGCTATTACAGTCATTTGAAAAGAAGTAGCTCTGACTACTACAAAATATGGACCTGAGTAATATAGGGAGCCCATAAATGGAAAGTATATGAATGAAAAGAAAATAGAGGAGGAGACTGAAGGATTTTACCTTTTACTCCACAGAAATACCTTCCAACAGTGAGAATAAAGCACTGTACACAGATTTGCAGTGTGCTAATACAAGCTAATATGCACTTAATGAGACTTCCAGCTGACTGCTTTTCCATTTGCACTCACTGAATTTATTTAGAACACCCCTTTCAACTGCAAACTAATTAAGACACTCTTCTTTTTTCCTTGAGGTATCTGCAATAGCTACTTAGAACTTTTCTGGTACATTAGCATATGATCCCACACAGTGGGCACTCTATACAGACTGCAAGGGAAATACAAGAATGACACATATCAAATGGTGTGTTAAACAGTGAGATAGAATTACCTCATAATGAACCAAGCCAAGCTGACTGATCTTATTGTTATAGATTTCCAGTTTTTCAGATGATAGAAGTCTTCTTTTCAGAAAAAAAAGTAATCACAATAATTATTAAAGATCAAAAGACATTGTTCTTATTTCTCTTTTTGGTGAATTGTTCTCAGTCAGCTTAAGCTTTCCTGACCCCCAAAGTATCACAGTACTCCCACCCAACCATCTCAAAATCCTCATAATATAAAGTCAAAAGGAATGTTCCCCCCAAACTCAATATTCTTCAAGAGAAAATGAGCAATATGCACTTACTTTCAAAAAAGAAGAAAATTGGTTCTCATTAATCAAATTTCACCAAGAAAATGTAGCTTTCTTTCACAGAAATATGAAAGATAAATTTCCACAAAGAGTTTCTGTGTCAGGCTAAACGGGTTATCAATGAGGTCATAAGGTTTACAATGTTAAAGTTGCAAAGAAATATGTCTTTATAATGATATGAGCCTTCTTTTGGTGTTGTAAAGGTGCTTTTTCATTTCTCACCACCCCCATCTTTTTGAGAGATCAGCCATTTTAAGAGTGGTTTGTGAATTCCTATGGCACCACATAAGCAAACTAGCTCTTACTGTACTGCACATATAGTTATAATATTTAATGATTACAATATAGTGACTTTATGTATAAAACTTCTTATGCTTGTTTTATAGACAAGGAAACAAAGGTTCAGTGAGGATAAATATTTTGACCAAGATCCCATAACTAATAAGGGAAAGAGCCAGGAATTAAATCCAGACCTATCATCATTGTTTTTCGATACAATCTCCTTTCTCTAAATATCAGTCATTTACAATAGAATGCTTGAAAGATTTCCAATTGGAAAAACAAATCGACAATATGAGGGTTTCTGTACTTAGAGACCAGAAATTATAAACCCTTCTATTTATGCCTAAATCCAAAAGCTATTCTGGACAATAAAAGAATAATCCCCTTTGAAGACAAATTTTGGCAAGGAAAAATGCAGTCCAATTTGCTAACGACAAAAATAGAAACACATGTAATCTCAAATTAACTGTCTTTGTATTCTGCAGTTTTATGTTATGCAAAAGCAAATATGCAAAAGAACAAATCCTTGAAAAAGAAAAAAATGTACATGTTGACAACTGGCTGTCCCCATGTTTCTTTTAATTGACCTGCGCTTTCCCTGTTGGAACTTTTAAGACTGCTCAGATTCGTCGGCATTAGCTCTCATTAAATCTCATCTAAAATGATATATATTTGTGAAGACCATGGTGCTTAATCAGACATTCTGGCTAACATACCGGGCTGCTGATCTGACATTCCGTGCCCAGAATTGCTGTTGCTGTGCCAACCAACCCACCCCCTGAGTTGTTTCCTGCCCAGTCTGTGGTATCTCTGCCAATGAGTTTTCTAGATGGCGAGAAACTCCCTACCCTGAGCATAACAGTGATCCAAGAATGTGTGCAAAGGTCCGAGCATTTATGAATGCTGTGGCACCTACTACCGATAAATACAGGCACTGATGAGCAGAACCAAGGTCTGCACATGAACATTCAAATCAATTACAATGACAAACAGCTGTTTTATGAGAGGCCATGACTGTTCAGAACTTCATTTTAGGCACTTAACACATGGTAACTATCACAGAGATGCTCGAGAAAATTGAGGAGAAAAAGTAAGACAATAAAGTAATTCTCTTCTGTTGGTTTCACATCATACAGGGCAACAGTCTTGCACTGTAGAGCAAATAAAAGTATATTGTTGAATCATTCTGAGCTTTGAAAATTAATCACGTAGGCAGTCTCCCAAGATTTGAACTATACATGAAAGTTACAGAAAAAACTTAAATTTGCAAAATATTGGGTTAGGCAAAAGGTTCTGGTAAATATGGCAGATGAATCAGTACTTAGCCAAGTTGTGACAATTTTTGCCTGATTATCAAAGAAACATGAAGTCTTGCATTATCCTGACTAATTCCAGCTGCTTTTCATTGAGTGCTGCTTTCAGCTGGTCTAACTGGGAGGAGTACTTGTAGGAATTAACCATTTGGTTTTCTAGAAGGAGTCTTAAGACTCCATTCCAATCCCAATATATACAAGGTCTGTCCAGAAATAGTCAAGCCATTGTTAATATAAGGAGAACAGTTTGAGCAACATTGATGTAACCTGGCATCCAAGGAGAGTAGAGTAGAATCTGCATGCATAACAATGACCTCACTATATTAGTCAATGGGGGCAGTAGATGCCATTGAGTGAGCATGTGTACTGTGTGGCTGTCACATTCAAAATGACTAAGAAAGTAGAGTAGTGAATCTGCATCTAATTTTCCATTAAGTTTGAATATTCCTCCAAGGAAACTATGGTGGATGATTCTGAAGGCTGCAGCTATGGGCAACTGGTGATTGGCAGCTTCATCACAACTTACCCACTTGTGTGTCATGTCTCATGCAGAGTTTTCTGGCAGGAACATATCAAATCACCCAGGAGACTCAGCACACCTGCAGCCCAGATTTGGTGTCGCATGACTTCTGGCTTTTCTCAAAACTAAAATCACTTTTGAAAAGGAAGAGATTTGAGGCTGTGGATGAGATTCAGGAAAATATGACAGGGTAGCTGATGGTGATTGGGAGAACTGTGTGAGGATAATGTGCCTACTTTGAAGGGGACTGAGGCATCATTGTCCTATGTACAATGTTTCTTGTATCTTGTATTCTCTTCAATAAATGTCTCATATTGCATGGCTGGATACCTTCTGGAAAGTCCTCATACACAACATAACCTTCTTTGGATGAAGACCAGCCTTTGGTTGGTTCATTTCATTTGCCCCACAATCTCTTCCATTCCACATTGTAAAGTATTCACTTTTCATTGCCTGTCACAATTTGTTTTAAAAACAGAACCTTTCCATACATTTAAGTAGAGAATCACATGCAGAAACATGAACAAGAAGGTTTGTCTTTTTTTCTCACTTAATTTGTGTGGAACTCAAACATCAAAGTAATTAACATGACTGAGCTGGTGCAAATGATTTTCAATGCTTGATATGGATATTTTGAGTATGTCGGCTATCTCTTGCGTGGTACAACATTGTTTGATTGTTCTCAATTAATTCTTGATTTGATCTCTATCTATTCCAACTGGTGTACCTGACCATGGGCCAGCAAGAAATCTCCAGGACAAAACTTTGCAAAGTACTTTTGACACATTTGATCAGTCACAGCACCTTCGCCAGACACTGCACATATTGTTTTGTGTTCCAGTTGTATTTTTACCTTTCTTGAAATAAAAAAAGCACAATATGCCAAAAACACTGCTTATTTTGTTTCCTCTTCAACATTAAAATGGCTACTCAAAAATTTACCAGTCTTGATAATTTTTTAAAAATTTGTGCTGATATGACAGCTGTCACAATAAAATCTAATAAAATTATTGCAAATGAAGTTAAAGAAAACTAAGCAATACTAGAGCCAGCTTATGGGGGGAAAAAGCTGAGCAACATTTTTGGCCAAGTCAAAAAGTTCAGGGAGGAGATAATTTTTGAAAAACTCCTTTAGCTTTGCTAAAACAAGTGATTTATATGTGACACCTTCCAGGTGTGCTGGTACCACTAGATTGCAGTTACCAATTTCTAACTGGGTTCCAATCTTCTCACCCTCCTCTCATTTGCCATTCATACCACAACTACAATAATCCACTACAAGCACTGTTTCATTTGCATCACTATAAGGCTTTAAAACATTTTGTCCCTCCTGCTCCCACCACTGTTATCACATAAAATGTATGTCTAAAGTCTTTAACTGAATTGTTATTGTTTTTCAATGCACTTTCCTAGAATTTTCTTCCCTCCCTCCCTAACATAAGCCTTATACTACTGCTAATAAACTTGCACAGTCTAATATAGCTGCCCCTAACCATGTGTGGTTATGGAAAATTAAATTTAAATTAGAGAAAATTAAAAATACAGTTCCTTTGCTGCACTAGCTACATTTCAAGTCCCTGAAAGCCTATTGTAACTGGTGGAAACCGTACTGTGCAGACACAACTGCCCATCAATGCCGAGTCATACTGCACAGCACAACCACGTACCTGCCCCTCAATCTCATTGTACAAATCTGCCTGCAAGTTCATGCACAACCATTCCCTCCAAGCAGAAATGCTCTCTCTTTTTATTTTGTCCACATTTCCAAATTTACATACAAAATCTCAAATACCTCCTAGGTACAGACTATATTTCACATTTTCTCTCCCTCCACCCTAATGCATTTTAGTCGGAATTAATCTCCCCTTTCTAAATTCTTCAGTATTTTGTTTATGGTATTTACATGCTAATTCAAACAGGGCTGCTTTAAAGAAATCTAGATAAAACAATTATTTTTGTTACTAATTGGAGAAAGGAGAAGAAGAAGAAAAGAGGGAAGAGGTGGAGGAAGATGAAGAGTAGGAAAGGTGAGGGAACGTGAGTAGAGAGGTGAGGAAGGGAGGGAAGATGTTTAGCTTGGTTTTCTCCCTAAGAAAGTGTGCATTATAACCACTCAATATGTACTCTTTAAATATCAAAATACAAGTCACACTTTAAATGTCTTATTTTTCAGTTATAGAAAACATCATCTTGTCTAATTCTTTCATTTAACAGTACTAAACTTAGAACTGGACTAAGGCAGGCAAAACAGATAGTCAAACTACTTAGCAATTAGTATGGTACCAACCCATCAGAATGAACTGGACTTATCACCCCTCCTTCTTACTCCTTGCATTTTAGGAAGATCCAGGGAGTTCTGTAAAGACCTGGGATAGCCAGGAAAACGAAGTACTTTAGAGACTTAAGTCTGTAGTTAGCTTTTCTTCTAGGATGGCAGTGTTTCAATATTTTATCAGTGAGTATGGCTTTACCTGTGCTTACTAAACAGCTATGGTGATATTGCCCCCAAGATCAAACACATAGAAGAATCTGTAATAAATTAAATTTAATATGACTTTTCAGGAACATATCTACTATGTCACATGAGATACTCACTTTCTGGGACATTGATGCAAAAGCCTTTCAACAACTAAATAGGCATGTGATCTTTATACCATTGGTATAATGTCACATGCATTTGTATGTAGATTACAAAATTCCAGTAAACTACTCCCTCAGATGTTTTATTTGGGGGTAATTGATGCTTTAAACCTAAAAATCTTAATAAGATGACACTTTATTTTCAAAAGTGCCTGCAAGGGGTACAATTCTGAAAAATTACATATCAACTTGGCTGCTTGGTTAATAGGATGAAAGTAATTTATAAAAAATAAACAAGTAAAGGATATGGCATGCCTTGCATCACTTTTAACATAAATGGGTAAAACTTCTTCATTTCTTTCCACGAAACATCTTGCACCTAAAATAAAATGCTTGATGATTATACAAAAATGGTATACTTTCACATAAAAAAAAAATGATAGCTTGTTGATGCCAACACAGAGAAGGTAATGACTTTTTCTACATACCCAACCACAGTTGTACAAAATCAATAGTTGATATTATATGATTTTGGGTCCTATTCCTACTTTAAATAATGTTCAGTTTTTAAGTAAATTCATTACTTCTTTATTGATTCTTCTTTATAAATGATTTAAAGTAACTTCACATGCAAAACAATAAATATAACTAATTTGTAAAGTTGTCTATATTCCAGTGGTCATTTCATATTCAATATTCTTCTTTTCCATTTAAACAGAACTATTAAATATTTCTAGATTAGAAATAGGAGAGGTATCTGGGTGTCTGTACTTTTCTTTAATATTCTCTGCTCACCCAGTTCTTACTCTGCTTACTTCTGATTTCCCCATCTCACAAAATAAATGATTCAGAAAATCACAGGAGAGTCGAGGACTCCTATACATCAGCCAGTAAAAATGGGTTAGCAGGGACAGTTAAACTTGTGGTGATGGAGAAGGCTGAGTAAAGGGAGACCACAATGGCGTAAAAAATATATATTTTTAAGAAACAGACAGCCAAGACCATTTAGTGTGGAAACAAAGAGTCATAAACATTTTGATAGCTCCTGTGGGCATCACTGACTTATAGTACAACATAAAGACAGGCACAAAATCTTAAAAATTTCTCTTTATTGTCACCTACCATTTCTCGTAACTGGACAAACAGGAAATGGCTTATATAATTTCCACAACATCATAGCTATTATAGAACTTTATTTATTTGAGATACTAACATTTCTTTTTCTCCAAATGTCTAAAGACATTGGCATTTCAAACTGAGCATTAGTATTAAATAGAGTTATGGTATGAGACATCCTTGACATTTCTTGAATTATGTGGTGAAGAGGGAGAAAAGTGCTCAGGAACAAAGATGGAAAAAATAAAGAAAATCTGCTTGTATCACTGCTTATGTAGGTAGGGAAAGAATCTATTGATATTTTCTATTTTTCTTCTGAATATTGATATTATTAGTGTTTCAAGTTTTATCAGAGGTATGAACCTTAGTCCATTTGAGCTGCTATCAAAAAATGTCATAGACTGTGTGGAATGAACAACAAACATTGATATCTATCTCACAGTTCTAGAAACTTGGATGTTCAAGTCACTGGTAGATTCCATGCTGGTGAGGACCTCCTCCCATGTCACAAATACAAGTCGTCTCAAAGTGCCCTCACACAGTGGAATGAGCAAGTAAGCCCTCTGGTGTCTCTTTTTAATGGCCCTAGTCCCATTCTAAGGGCCTCATAAAGGCCCCACCTCCTCATAGCATAGCATAGCATAGCATAGCATAGCATAGCATAGCATAGCATAGCATAGCATAGCATTAGGGAATTAGGTGTCAACATCATGAATTTGAGTGGAACACCAACATTCAGGCTATAGCAGAATACAGCTTTTATGAATAAAACCATGGTCCTTAAAGTGGTTTCCACAAAGCTCACCATGGAAAAAGAGATTGACTTTATAGTTTGGGATTAGTAATTAAACTTGGGATTTTTTTGTTGTGGGAATGCTCTCTGTTTTAGCATGTCTACAACAAAACTGCATCTACTAGTCACGATTGTTATGGTTTAGTATTACAATTGATATGATTTATTACTTGATTTGGCCAAACATTAGAGCACCTACTTAAAAACATTTCTCAATTGTTTTCATGCCATAGAGCCAGGTTTTCTCTGTTGTCATGCTATATCTTGCAAGGGCTGCTTAAGTTGTTTTTACACAGACATGAATCATGTTCACTAGCATATAAACTACAGTATGCTTAATAAGATCCTTAATTTAAAATAGTTATTATTTAATCAGCTGAAGAAAAAGCTGTAGTGATAATTAAAAAATAAAGTAGGAAAAATAAATTCAAATAATAAAATAAATGAAATAATACAGAATTGGTGGATTAGGTTGATTAATTAAAATGAACCAGAATATATCATTGGAATGTTAAAAGAAAAACAGAGGAATAAATGATATGAGATATTTAAAATTACCTGAGCGAGTTGGAAACAAGATGCTGTATAATATCAAGGTATCATAAAGAAATACTCTCATGACTGCTGATGTCTTAGAGCAGTTTTCTCTAGTGGGAAGCAAAGGGTTGAGAGGACTAAACATGTTTAAAAAATTCTGTAGGTTCACTAGAAATTAGTTTCCTACCAGCTGCTGACAGAAAATAAAAGTACAAGTACTCCTTCAAAGGCTCTCCCCTCTAGAATAAATAGGTTAAAAATTTAGTAATATTAATGGTTTTAATTACTTGTCTTCCATACACCAGGCTGTCTTCTCATACAGAGCAAAAAACTCCTTATCAGAGATATACTAATAAGAAAGCACTTTATAAACCCACACACATAGTAATAATCATTCCCACATTCCAGGAGCCCTCTTAGAGCAGACATTTTATGATCATGATCTCTAATTCATAAAACAATTCTCTATAATAGGAATGCTCACTAGTCCTATTGTATAAACTAAGAACTGAGACTCAGAGAAGTCAAACAACCGGGTAAGTTCATACAGCCAGTTAAATGACAGATTCAAGATTTAAACCCACCTATCACATATGTCTTTCAATAATTGACTCCATATAGATTAGCACTTTGCATAGGCAGAGATTATAAAATAACATTATTTTATTTATTATGGGTTTTTCTTATCATTGGTGAAATGTTTTAACTACTTATTATGTGACATCCTTGTACATATTGAAAACAGTAGGAATCTAGATAACCTCTGAAATTTTAATGTCATGGATCAGAAAATTAGACATTACTCACAAAGAACAGGTCAGCATTCTGGCCATGGTCAGCTAATTTGTTCCTACTTTGCATTTTATTTGTCAATTTTGCTTTGTGCAATGAACTACAAAATAGTTCATGGTCTGAAGTTTTGGTATGCATGTACTTATTGGTCATGTGTATGTCTTCTTTGAAAAAAATGTCTGTTCAGATCTTCTGATTATTTTTTTAATTTGATTGTTTCATTTTTTTATTGTGTTATATGAGTTCTTTTTTTAAAAGATTTTATTTATTTTATCTTTAGAGGGGAAGGGAAGGCAAAAAGCAGAGAAATATCAATGTGTGGTCGCCTCTCATGCATCTCCTACTGGGAACTGGCCTGCAACCCAGGCATGTGCCCTGACTGGGAATCAAACCACAATCCTTTGGTTTGCAGGCCCGCACTTAATCCACCGAGCTATACCAGCCAGGGCTGTTGGATGAGTTCTTTATATATTTTGGGTATTAACTTTTTATCAGACTTACAATTTGCAAATATTTTCTATTCAGTAGGATGCCTTTTCATTTGGTTGATCATTCCTTTTGCTGTGCAGAAGCTTTTTTAGTTTGATGTAATCACACTTGTTTATCTTTTGCTTTTGTTACCTTTACTTTTGGACTGAAATCCAAAACAATTATCACCAAGATCTACCACCTCAGAAAGCTTACCATCTGTGTTTTCTTCCAATGTTCTTGTAATTTCAGATTTTACATTCATCTTTAATCCATTTTGAGTTGATTTTTGTATATGATATAATAGTCTAGTTTTATTCTTTTGAATGTGGCTGTCCAGTTTTGAAGATACTGTCCTCTCCACAATGGATATTCTTGGTTCTTTTGTTGTAAATTAATTGCCCATATGTGCATGGCTTTATTTCTGGATGCTACTTTGTCCTGTTGATCTACATGTCTGGTTTTATGCCAATATCATACCATCTCAATTGTTAACAGCACTGTAATATAGTATAATATGTATTATTAGTACTATATAGCTTTGAAATATGGTTAAAAGCATCAAGGTGGGGTCCTAAATCCTGATTCATTGTTAAGTCTAGTACTAAGTGATTTGTAAAGCATAAGAACAGTGCTGCTCTTCATGATCTGTGCCTTGTGTTAAGGCACAAAGCAAAGGGTGTGATCATTGCAGTAGGTTATAATTATGTATTAGCTGACCTGCAGCTAGACAAAGTTAAAATTGAAGGGTTTAAGGGAAGTTGGAGTATCTTTCTACTGGTGTTGTTGAATGGTGAAATGTCCCATGATTCATCCTTCTCTGTGGAGGGCTCCCTGATTGTAACTTCAGCTTAACAACTTCCCAAAAACTACTATGTATAACTTAGACTCATACTTGAATACTTCATGCAGTAACTGAATTGCAACAAACTCTACAAGGTAAATATATTACATTTATTCAAGGAATATCAGTCACCAAATATAACACTGCCCTTTGGAGTTCATGATTTGAGATGTCCTTAAAAATAAGATTACGTTTAATGAAGATGCAGTTTTAATGCCTTCATAACTAAACCTCCTTGGCCATGATTCAAAACAGAGTTATATTTAATCTTATTCTGATAGACCACAATTTTCAAGTGTATTCCATAGCACCTTTTCAGTATTTGCTTGTAAAATAGCTGCAAAAATGTACTTATATATTCTTAAGAACTAGCTCAATGACACAGTAAAAGCTGAATAATCTTAATTAAACTTAATAAAATTATGACAACAAAGAAAAATGCAGATTATGGATGTATAAATGAAGTTCCTTCAGCTTTGCTATATATTATCTATATGTTATCAAATTAAAGTTTTTACACATGCACACCAATTCTACCCCATCTCATCACCTTTCAATTAAAATGCACAAAGAGCATTCTCACATGCAGAGTCTAGAATTCCACTAAGGGAAATTTATAGTAGAGTTTTGCTACCTCAAAAATTTCTAATTAAACAAAATTTCCTAAATTTCACAGAATGAGCCAATGTTCAAATCAACATATACTGCCAAAACATGGCTATTATCCTGAACAATGCAGTGTAAAATGCAATAGGCCTTACACATTTAAAACTTTTTGTCACATCATTATTTTCTGCTAGGAGCTAAATTGGTGGATAAGCTCATTTCATAGCCAGATATAATCAAAGCAGAGGTTATATATTTGGGTATTTTACTATTTGTTTTTCTCAAGAATAATAAGCATTTCCTACCTATATTCTAGGAGTCAGAAAATAGATAAATCATTTACTTGAAAAATGAAATATGAAAATAAAAATAAAGAATAGACACCAAATCTTTGCAAGTATCCATTTTTCATATTAAAATACTGCATCAACAATTAATTTTTAATGAATAGAACAAAATAAGAAATATACATTATAAAATATCAAAATAAAATATGAAGATTCAATTTAGAGGAGAAATGATCAGCTATTTCTGCCAAACCACTAACTTTTAAAAGTTATTACTGATATAAAATTAAAATGGTTGTCTTCACAAATTAGTAGTTCCTTTGACTAACAGATAGATTCAAAATGAAAATCTGATCTTTATTTGAAAATCATAGAGAAATGGAATGAAATACACCTTTAACTACAGGCTTTTAAGACTAAACTGTGGTTACAAGATAAATATGTGTTTGAGAGACAGAGACAGACAGACAGAGACAGACAATATGTGTTTGAAGGGATAAAAAAGACTGAAATTCACTATGGTGTACCTTAAGGGATAGGTCCACCCCCGGGAATTATATGCTGAACTTGAATTGTACAATAATTGAATTCCAATAACAACATTAGATCTGAGGAAAGGTACATAGTATTCATCAAATTCTAAATAGAATTTGTGACTTCGCCAAATTGTTGGTATCACTTTATATCTCTGCTTTTTGTTTCTTGCTATACAGTGAAAGTTATAGTCATAGTGTATTATTACATCTTCTAAGAGAGCCATGATGCCTTGCAGGCTTGGATTTGATGTTGACTATGGATATGATGTTGGTTTTTGTTCAACAGTAGCTGTGGCTTGTAGTTTACCATTTTAGGTATTGGATCAATGAAGCCAAAGCTGATGGAAAACTATGAAAGTGCACTTATTTGGAAGAGTACCATAAAGAAACCCAATCTTATATCCATTATTTTTTAAATATATTAAGGCGAATATTCCAGAGCTACTAGCTATAACACTACCTGTGAAGATGCTGAGATTTCAGGAGATGGTGACTTGAATTTTCAAACCACTTCCCAAGAAAGGTCTGAAATAGATCTTGTTCTCATAATACCTTAATTCAAATTTTAGCTCTATCAACCTACTTGAGGTGCTTAAGTTAACTTGCTTAACCTACTGGGCTTCTCATCGTCACCACAAACACATGTGTGCACAAATAGTAACTACATGAAGTGATGGTTATGTTAACTGATCTTATTTTGGTAATCTTTTTACCATATACATTTTTATCAACTCATCATGTTGTGTAATTTAAACTTACATGACTTATATCTCATAGTTCAATAATTTAGAAAAAAATAAAATAAAATTGAGACATAAGGTCTTGTGTTTTTTTAAGATCGCATTTATTTTCAGTGAGAGAGATAGGGAGGGAGAATGAGAAGGAGGGAAACATCAACATGTGAGAGATATCCAATCAGTTGCCTCTGGCACACCAATACCTGGGGAGCTGGCCTGCAACCCAGGCATGTGCCCTGACCTGGAATTGAACTGGCAACCTTTCAGGTGGCAGGGCAGCACTCAGTCCACTGAGCCACACCAGCCATAGCAAGAGACACAAAGTCTTTTAAAGTGGCATTTCAAGACAATGGAATGTAGCAGAGTCAATAGAAGAAGTTGAGTCTCATGACTTTTTCAATATTTTTGGACTGTTATAAAATATTTTTATGATTAAATCTTACAAAGATTTAATCATAAATCTCTTTACAAAGAGATAAAGAACATTTAAAAAATAAGATAAAATAGATACAATATTCATTCATTCATTCCTCAAAGTGAAATAGAATCAGTCAATTCAAGTAGGACAATATGGAGACAAGAGTTATCAACTTTCTCTTCTGAGGATTTCTTTGTCTATAGGAGGCAAAATTGTGAGCAGATTTCGCCCAGCTTCTGTGGGAACACGAAGAAAATGGCAGCTCCTTTTGGATAGAGAGCCTGATGAAAGCTTTCCAGAGAAGGTAACAGCCTCTGGAAGAAACACAGGTTTTCTTTGGTGTAGAGCAGGGAATGGAATTCCTGGCAGTGAAAATAGCAGGCAAACGGGGAGGAAGGTAAATTAGGGCCTGCCATACTTTCGGGATATGGTAAAAACTTTGATGTGCCTGGGATGGGAAAACGATGAAAAGTAATAATGTGAGGTGGGACTTACAATGGTAATTTACATACGTTTGAGAAGTAATTTGCTTTATACTATGTGTTTTGAATACCTTCTAAAAAAAAAGTGTGTCAAAAGCATAGATGTTAATCCTCAAATGGCTCCAGGTTGGTGGACATAGAAGGAGGGGGAAATGGCAGCAAATTCAGAAGCTGCTTGCCTGAGTATCTGTGCGACTCTCATTTACTCCATAATCTGAATTAGGAATTAGGTTAAATTTATCCAAAAATCATCTTTTCCTATAGGTAATTATTTAATTTCAGAGTATGAGTATTATACAGTGGCTTTATAGTTAGAGGTTAAACATCACTGTAATCGTATTATATAATTTTTTCTTTTATACTTTCTGTTTATGTTTATTTTGTGCTGTATAACTATCAGTCAGAAATAAGACTTTCCTTAGAAAGCCCAGTTTATAATAGGGCAGTATTGGTGACTAGGAGAAACAGTTTCTTTGCTTTTAAATGAGTGTATGTTTCTACTGAAAAAGAAACAATTTTAACTTAAAATTAGGAGAATGTCCTTCTGTTATCAAACATTATAGTTATAAATTTGTTAAAACTACTTCACTCTAAGTACAAAGATCAATCTTTGTCTTCCTTAGGTTTCTTGGTGAATGCTAATTATCCTTCCTCAGTATAACCTGAAGTGTAACTTGCTTGTATTCTCTGAAGGTCAGTATGTTATTTTAAGAATAATATGAAAAAATCCATCATTGGTTTAAATGCAGATATAGCCTGTTTTATAAAAAGTGAATATAATAGTTTAAATAATAGTGTAAGCTAAGATCTCCAGTGTGGCTTGGAGAGTAAGGGGCTCTTTGTTTCCCAGCTATGTTACTGCATCCAAATAATGCCATCAAAGAATGACATTGCACAAATGTACAGTAGAAAGGTAGGATTTGAGACGAGGTGGGAAAATAGGGGGATTTATTTTATTAAGATTCATTTATTAATAAATCAATCTTTGAATGATGAAAAAGTTCCTGTTTGTTCCCAAAAGGTATCATTAGTTCAACAGTATTTAGGGACTTTCATTTGACTAGACTATCAATCCTTTACACATGTACCATATTAGACATTAAGTCAAGAGCCTGAACAAGGTGATAACCCTAAAAAAATTAGCATCACCTATTATGAGGGTTCTTTTTCTGACTCCTGGCCTCCACCAGGTGCTTTCATCATTGGCCTTACTCTCTGAGGCCTTGAAAAAAATATATGTATTTCACTGGAATGGTTGAAGAATATGCATTTTTGAAGGAAGAGTAATGACATATAACTATAGCCATTTTCCATTAGTATTAATGAAACCATTTGGCCATTCTTTCCTACCAAAATAGCACTTGGGTACTAGTTGTCTATTGTACTAAACTGTGAAAACATGGAAGGAAATTTGTGAGGAGAAGTAATAATTAACATTTACAAGTGTTGTTTGGGAGGTTAGGTAGGAAATGAAATTTGAAAGTTTGGAATGAGTCTTAATATTTTTAACAATTGTATTACTTTGCACAAAATATTATATGATCTTGACCAAGTCACTGGGCTAATACACTGTAATGAATCAAGGAATCACAAAAGCATAAAAGCTACCAAAATGAGAGGAGATATATATATATATATAATCAAGAACATTAATTTAATATATATACTTATATACATACCTATATACATATGCATATATGTAAAATCAAGAATAGTAGTAGACCCAGTTCTCCACTGTTGGCTATCATCTAGGCCCTAATTAATGTTAACTTTTCTTGAACTCTATTTGGGTTCATAATATGCTTTTTCCACAAATAATGATGAATTGCTTTAGTGGAGAAAAAGAGACTTTTATGCAGGAGAGAAAGAGTCAGGAAATACCAAGGGTACTCCTTTCTAAACATTACTCTCAGTCTTCTAAGCCACAGAGGGGTAGCACCAAACATTGTAAATTTGATCATGCATTGTTCAAAAGTTACCCATGAAGCTAGGTAGCTTTCAACACTACTCAGATTTACACGGGGTTTACAGAGTTGGTCTTGGCTTTTATAGGATAGATGGACCTGTGAAAATATACAGCCCAAATGCCATAGAGAAAGACAAAGTACAGAATGCCAGCATGTCTTTGAGCCAGAAGGAAAAAAAAATTATTCATCAAAATTGATTTCTTTGTTTCTATGAACCTAGTAATTGGGGAGAGCAATTGTGGAGTGGGTAGAGCACTGAATACTAACACAGAATCCAATTCTCCAAAACATGTTAGGACAGTGAAGGGTTAAATCCAAAACTTTAAAAAAAAAATTTTATTTTAATTGTTCTTGTACAGTTTTCTGTCTTTTGCTCCCATTCCAGCCCACCGCCCCAGCCCTCCCCACCCCCTCCCATTTCCTGCACCCCCCCTGCTAGTTTTTGTCCATGTGACCTTTATACTTGTTGCTCCAAACCCTTCCCCTTTCCCCCTGAAATTCCCTCCCCTCTCCCCTCTGGTGACTTTCAACCCCTTCTCAATTTCAATGTCGTTGGTTATATTATGCTTGTTTGTTTGTTCTGTTGATTAGGTTCCTGTTAAAGGTGAGATCATATGGTATTTGTCCTTCACTGCCTGGCTTGGTTCACTTAGCATAATGCTCTCCAGCTCCATCCATGCTGTTGCAAAGGGTAGGAGCTCCTTCTTTCTTTCTGCTGCATAGAATTCCATTGTGTAAATGTACCAAAGTTTCTTGATCCATTCACTTACTGATGGGCACCTAGGTTGCTTCCAACACTTGGCTATTGTAAATTGTGCTGCTATGAACATTGGGGTGCATAGATTCTTTTGGATTGGTGTTTCAGGGTTCTTAGGATATAATCCTAGCAGTGGAATTGCTGGCTCAAAAGGTAGATCCATTTTTAGTTTTCTTAGAGAATTCCATACTGCTTTCCATAGTGGTTGTACCAGTCTGCAATCCCACCAACAGTGCACTAGGGTCCCCTTTTCTCCACAACCTTTCCAACACTTGTTCTTTGTTGCTTTATTTGTGATGGCCATTCTGACAGGTGTGAAGTGGTATCTCATTGTGGTTTTAATTTGCATCTCTCTGATAGGAAGTGATATTGAGCATCTTTTCATGTGTCTCTGGATCCTCTGCATGTCCTCCTTGGAGAAGTGTCCATGTCCTTTGCCCATTTTTTAATTGGGTTGCTTGTCTTCTTTGAGTGGAGTTGTGTAAGTTCTTTATTTATTTTGGAGATTAAACCCTTGTCTGAGGTATCATTGGCGAATATATTTTCCCGTAGAGTTGGTTCTCTTTTTAATTTAATACTGTTTTCTTTAGCCATGCAGAAGCTTTTTATTTTGATGAGATCCCATTTGTTTATTCTTTCCTTTATGTCCCTTCCTTTAGGGGACATATCAGTAAAAATGTTGCTGCATGAAATGTCTGAAATTTTCCTGCCTATGTTCTCCTCTAGGACTTTAATGGTGTCACAGTTTATATTTAAATCTTTTATCCACCTTGAGTTTATTTTTGTGTATGGTGTAAGCTGGTATGAGTTTCATTTTTTTGCATGTAGCTGTCCAGTTCTCCCAACACCACTTGTTGAAGAGGCTACTTTAATATTAATTGACCATAGAGAATTGGGTTTATTTCTGGGCTCTCTGTTATATTCCACTGGTCCATGTTCCTGTTTTTGTGCCAGTACCAGGCTGTTTTGATTACAGTGGCCTTGTAATACAGTCTGGTGTCAGGTATTGTAATCCCTCCTACTTTGCTCTTCTTTGTCAAAATTGCAGCAGCTATTCGAGGTCATTTATGACTCCATATAAATTTTTGAAGTGTTTGTTCTATATCTGTGAAATATGTCGTTGGTAATTTGATAGGTATTGCATTGAATCTGTAAATTGCTTTGGGTAGTATGGACATTTTAATGATGTTAATTCTTCCAATCCATGAACACGGTATACGTTTCCATTTGTTTGTGTCTTCCTTAATTTCTTTCTTCATTGTTGTGTAGTTTTCTGAGTATAGATCCTTTACTTCCTTGGTTAGGTTTATTTCTAGGTATTTTATTTTTCTTTTTGCTATATCAAATGGGATTTTTTCCTTGACTTCTGCTTCTGCTCTTTTGTTGTTGGTATACAGGAATGCCTTTGATTTCTGAATATTGACTTTGTATCCTGCTGTTTGGACAAATTCATTTATTAGGTCAAGCAGCTTTTTGGCCAAGTCTATAGGATTTTCTATACACTATCATGTCATCTGCAAACAACGATAGCTTTGTTTCCTCCTTTCCAATTTGGATGCCTTTTATTTCCTTTTCTTTTCTAATTGCTGTGGCTAAGACTTCCAATACTATATTGAATAGAAGTGGCAAAAGTGGACAACCTTGTCTTGTTCCTGATCTTAGTGGAAAGGATTTTAATTTTTGCCCATTGAGTATGATGTTGGCTGTAGGTCTCTCATATATGGCCTTGATTATGTTGAGGAATGCTCCCTCTATTCCCACTTTGCTGAGTGCTTTTATCATAAATGGGTGCTGCACCTTATCAAATGATTTTTCCACATCTATTGATATGATCATGTGATTTTTGTCTTTGCTTTTGTTTATGTGATGTATTACGTTTACTGATTTGCGAATGTTGAACCATCCTTGCATCCCTGGGATGTATCCCACTTGGTCATGGTGTATGATCTTTTTAATATATTGTTGGATATGGTTTGCCAATGTTTTGTTGAGAATTTTAGTGTCTATATTCATCAGTGATATGGGCCTGAAGTTTTCTTTCTTTGTTGTGTCTTTATCTGGTTTGGGGATTAGGATGATGCTGGCTTCATAAAAAGAGTTTGGGAGTTTTCCATCTTCTTGGATTTTTTTGGAATAGTCTATGAATGATAGGGCTTAGCTCTTCCTTGAATGCTTTGTAAAATTGTCCTGTGAAACCATTCGGTCCCGGGCTTTTGTGTGTTGGGAGTTTCTTGATTACCGCTTCTATTTCCTCTGCTGTTATTGGTCTGTTCAGGCTTTCTGCTTCTTCCTCGTTGAGTTTTGGGAGATTATATTTTTCTAGAAACTTGTCCATTTGACCTAGGTTTTCAAATTTCTTGGCATACAGTTCTTCATAGTAATTTCTTACAATCCTTTGTATTTCTGTGGTGTCAGTTGTAATCTCTCCTCTTTCATTTCTGATTGTGTTTATTTGGGTCCTCTCTCTTTTTTTCTTGATGAGCCTGCTTAAAGGCTTGTCAATTTTGTTTATCTTTTCAAAGAACCAGCTCCTGGAT
>PVKU01012660.1:0-33899 GCA_004027475.1 Anoura caudifer | reverse complement strand
CTGGTGGCCCAGTATACTTCACTGGGGCTGAGGGGACTATATTGGGATTTCCCTCCTTTCAGATATCTGGGCCCTTTCTGTCCAGGCCATCAAGACAGAAAAGGGCAAATTAGTTCTAAAGTGAAGCCCACAGACTGCCCCAACCCTTCACCAACCCAACCACTTAGTTCAGCCAAACCGTTGAGCCTCATGGGGTGACAATGAAAATGGGCTTCTCAAGTGAGGCCTATATTGCAACCAATCACCCAGGTAATGAGGTCATAGGCATACGCCCTATGAAAACAGAAGAACACACAGGTTAATTCATACAACAATCCCCAAAACAGTCTCTGTGGCTGTGAGATTGTCCTTTGGGAAGACACTCAGTTGCAAGGTCCTTCTTTTAATTTTGACTGTTCCTTTGCATAAACACACCAAGAGCAGCCTGGATCACCTATGATCTTTAAGTCTGCTTTGCTGGAACTCACACAGGGAACCCTTAGATTGACTTCTCAGTCTGCCCCTCGGGGCACAGAAGCAGAGCCACATATCTGCCCTGGCTTCGCCTGTGCCAGTCGCTGCACTCAAATCCTTGAGCCTTCCATTGTGCTTACAGGTTCCTTTTTAGCCATCTTTCAGGAAAGCAACCTTCGTTCCTTCCCTGGAAAGACTGGTACACACCGCACAACCAACCAAAGTACCAGGCTTTTTCTTGTGGGCTTTCACTAGCTTCGCAAGTCAATCCCAGTTCCTCAGGGCTTTCTGGTGACAACGAGAACCTGTACATGCCTCCTTCAGGCATTACATTCCAGTTAAAGTCTTGGTTAACAAAACCACTATTAACGACTAGTCTTATTGGTTTTATGCAAAGAAACCTTATGTCATCAATCACTCCATCAGAATGCCAAATTCTGGAGGGATCAGGTAGGGAGAAAAATACAAAATGTGAAGGAAAATCCTTTTCCTTCTAATATCACCAAAATTGCATCTCCATGCCTTATACATTCCATTACTAACACCACATAATTCCTTCCCAAAACTTTCACTTTTCCATTCATCTTTACAGTTTCCCACAAACCTTATGCAACGTTCACAAACTTTCTAATCTTTCTTTTCCTTGTTCACTTCCTACAGATTATGAACTTTTAACCTTCCCTGGAATCCTCAATTTCCTTTTCAGAGCAGATACAGAGCAAAATCTGAAATAATACAGGCGACCTTAAATTAGGTCTTACAGATACAGGATTCTGCTCAGAAACAATTCCCTACTGAAACCACATTCCCATAATGCCAGAAAAAGTGCAGTTGAGGTTTCCTTTCTTCCAGGTTTAAAACTTTTATATCCTTTATATATATTCCTACACATCCAGATTTTTAACCATTATTTACTTTTAATCCTAGTTTCTTTCCCACACCGGGAAGGGCTATACTTAAACTTAGTATGCGGCAGCAAAAAATCTCTATGGTACCTTCCACTAAAAGTCCCTAAATTTGCAGGCACATCTTGCAGTTTTCCTAAAGCTTAGACCTTGCAAACACCTTATCTCTGTTGAAGACCTTCAGAACCAGAGCCATCTGTGTAAACAGTCTCTGTGGCTACTATCTCCCTCAAGCAAAGGGGGGGGGGGCAATCCTGCCGCAACATTGTCTAGCTACTTGGACAGATAGGCTACAGGCTTGTGCCAAGGTCCGACCTCCTGAGTCAGGACCCCCAAAGCTACCTTATCTCGTTCATGGACAAACAGGGAGAACGGCTTGTCAGGGTTGGGCAGGCCGAGGGCTGGAGCTCTGACCAGGAGTTCTTTTAATCTTTCAAAGGCACTCTGCTGCTCTGGTCCCCAGTTGAATGGGGCAGTCTTGGCCCCCCTTAGGGCCTGGTACAGTGGTTTAGCTATTTCTGTGTACCCTGGAATCCATATTCAGCTGAATCCAGCTGTCCCTAAAAATTTCTGAAGCTGTTTTCTGCTCGTGGGTCTGGTTTGCTGACTGATTACAGCCCTTCTTTCAGTTCCTAATGTCCTTCGACTGCTCGGAGATCCTGCACTGGGCGATATCCAGACCCATCTGGCTCTTAACAGGGGGAGCAGTGTGTTCCACCTCGACTGGCAGGGGACCAATATCGCTATCCTGGCTCCCCTGGGTCTGTGGTACTGCCTGAGACAGCGAGGCTGCACCCCTGGTTTCAAATCTATGATTACTGGAGTGCATCCAGTGGCAAGTCCTGGCGGATTTCCTTCTGCCTATACATCTGGAAATTCATCTATTAAAGGGTCCTGGTGGCCCGGGCCCGACCTTCTTCGTATATCCGGTATTCTTCTTCCTGGGGCATTACCAGGGCCAGTAGGCTGGAATTGCCTATCCCGAGTGTGGCCTGCTCTGAGGGGTAGAATGCCCCCCAGAGCCAAAAGTTTGCAGGCCCTTATCTGGGGCTGTTCTTCCCTGGTCCATGTTATGATCCCAGTCTGGCTGCACTTCAGGTGCGGCTGAAAGGTCCGCACCACGGACTCCATCAAGTCTACCAGGGCCCGAGGCGCCTCCGAACAGGAGGGCGTGCGGTGCCCCCAGCCGAGGAGGTCCGCGGTGAACGCCCCGGCTGGAGTGTCCCATCTGGGGCTTCCTGTGGGGGAACCGTGAATCTCTCTTAGGGGCATATTGGTTACTGCACGGGTGCAAGAGGCGCGGCGCCCCCCTTTTTCCTCTGGTGGCTGGGGAGAGACTGATGGTGGTGCGGGCAGCCCAGCAGATCTTTCCTGCTTCCCCATGCCTCCGCGGTCACCCCACCTGCCCTTCCCCTCCCCCTCCGGGATGGCTGGGAAGGCCGGCGGGGAAGGTGGCTGGGGGCAGGGACTGTCCTCCTGGGCGGGGCCGACCTCCCAAGTGTTACAGTCCCCTGGCAGCAGCGCTAGCCGCATCCCGGGGCCGAGGAAGCTGAGGGCAACCGGCTGCCGCTGGGTGCATTTCAGCCGCAGCAGTGTGCCGCGACCAGCTCCGGGGCATTTTGGGATCTTTGCAAGGAGAACCTGTGCTTGTGTTTTGGTGGCTGGGCGCCCGCAGCACATTTGGGCGCCTTTCCTCCGCCCGGGCGCTCCTGCTCGTCTGGGGGTCGTCTTGGCACACTGTTGGAGCCATCTCAGCATGTCCTGTGCTAGTTCCTGCCACCTATCTGTGTAGATGTACTGATCTGGGTATCCTGGCTTGCTTGTAACTATGAGGTAAACCATCTTAATGATCCCGAAGGTCAGGGTTCCCTCAGGGTGCCAGCCTACTCTCTAACTGGCTGGCATTCAGGGACAGATCTTGTCCTCTGAAGCGATCAAAATTTTGCAACATGCAGTCTAAGACTGTGGAGGGTCCTCCTCCCATGATTTTCCTCCCAATCGGCGCAGACAGACAAAGGTAGGGATTCTGGCGCTGGCCCACCTGGCCTGCCCTCTCGCGAGCCGAAGTAGATCTTGACTTAAGTTACCCGATCAGAGGCTGGGTTAGACAGCCAACCGTTATGCCATATGATCTGACACAGGAACCGCAGGTTGGGGCTCACACATGCTCCGTAGGCTGACACCCGTGGAGCCACAAACACATTCACTCTCTTTCACACACACAATTTCGCAGAGTATATTACTTTTCCTTCCCGGAGAAAGGGAAATCTGGTCCGGATATCTGATGCCACTAGGGCCTGAGTTCCCTCCCGAGAGAGGGAAAAACTGGTCCGGATTCTGAGGTCACTGGGGCCTAAAAAGGGTGATCAGCCCTCTTTCCACTCCAAAAGTGGATCTGGTCTCGGGGTCCAGTCCCCAGAGCACTTACCGATTTGGCGCCTTCTGAGTGATTGTAGTCCGAGTCCCTCTGAGCCCGGGAGGTGACTGCCGATGGTCCGGCGCCTGGCGCCCTGATCTGCAGGACCTAAGAAATCTTAGGGCACGCGCTCCCCCGCCTCCCTCAGGCCGCTGTCCTCTTCTGGCAGAAATTCGGCCCATTATATGTAAGGTTGTTTCCCGGTCAGGGAACCAAATGTTACAGAGAAATGAAATGACCAAACACCAGAGGGATTCAGGAGCACGATCCTTTATTAATGTGCACGGGCCCAGAGGAGTGCAGTCTCCAAATTCTGAGCCCCAAACAAAGGATTCAGGGGCATATATATACATTCTTTCTTCCGGGTGACACAAAGCAAGTTAGTTTGGGTTCCCTTATATGGTTTGCTAGTTTCGCGCGTGCGGGCTACTCTGCCCAATGGGGCAGGAAATGGGCTCATGCTGAGCTCTGGGTTAATTTTCTACATCATAACCAGAAAAGACACTGGTGTTCAGGCTGCCTGTCACTACCAAATCCAATAAACAATGACAGTGATTGAATCTTTATGGGTGCTTTATTCAGGTGGCCGATGATCTGAGAAGGTGGTGGGTTCACACCCTAACAAACCATCTTCTTTTCTCTTTCCTGGTCAGAATTTTTATAAGGGAGGTGGGGGAAGACAAACAAGGTGCCGTGAGGGCTTTGAAATTCAGGGAGGATTAGGTGATCAAAGCTGCAGCATTCCTGTTTTGGGCAGTGCTGTTCCCAAGGGGAGGGGTAGCGTCTGTCTCCTCATTGATACAGAGGCCAGGATGCTTCCAACTCATCCCCAGGTGATAATCTCTAACCAGCACCCCAGGAGGCTGGCTGTTTCCCAGGAGCCAGGATGGGCCTTATCTGTAGTTTCTGAAACAAAAGCTTTACATACACATTATGTGCTAGGCTTAGTAACTTTTTCCCTAAGCTAAAAATTTCCAGGTCTTGAGTCCCCTATCATTTGGATTCCTTAGCCTTTTCTGCCTCCAAACCTGGCGGGGAGAAAAGTCAGTTTAAATCATTGGCTTGTTATAAGCTTGCAGCATCTCCTTCTACCCCATGTGGCTTCTAGTAACTCAATTTGCATTCGAATACTTCTTACCAGAGTTGTAAGGAGGAGCAGTGTTCCACTTGCTGGGTAAATGCCTTGCTCTCTCCCTCTCAAGAAATTTCTGCACACTGTGGGCACAGGTGGATCCTTTCAAAGGTACTCTAGGGTGCTTGATGTGACAAAGACACTGTGAGAGGATAAGCTACAACATGGACCAGTATAGAATGCTAGGTTTCCTGCCAGCCTCAAGCAGAAGTCCACACAACCAGGGGAGCATTGTAAAAGCAATCCCATTGCCTCATCCCTATGGCGCATTCTCCACTTAGGTCTAGCTCTCAAGAGAAGAAAGTAAGATTTGAGCCTTTAGTGGAAAGTGCTGGCTTTTCCAGGTTATTTTCTCATAATTACACTGTTTCTTCACTCAAATTTGCTTCATTCATAAGTTTCCCCCTCTTCATTTCATAATATACTCCTCAGGTCAAATGTTTGACAACCTAATTAGGCTTAGGTTTTAGAAAACTTATTGTGTTTATTTTGGAATGTTGGGTATGTATGTTGCAGAAGGTTCAAGTAAGTCATAAGATGATCTGTGCAAGTTGACGGATTGTGTGGGGGAGGAAGGAGGAAGGAAGGAGGAATAGAGTAGGGAGATCTGTCACACTCACGTATGGCATGGGGAGGAAGGACAATGGAGTGTGTAACTCAAGAGGGGAAATGGAAGTGGAAAAGAAGTAAGAAGAAAAAATAAGCATATAAGTGTTTAAAACACTGTAAAATTCTAGACCTAGGAGCTACCCGGTCCTGGGAACAATAGGGCAATTAGCTTGTTACTCAAACTAGAAATCAGGGTGCCTGCTTCTCCAATGCAGAGGAAAATAGTGACACTTTTAATAGTGACACTGTCATCTGAGGTTTGAGCCTAATATCTCTGCCCTACCTCCCTGCTAAGCATTTTTTTCTTCTCCCAGAAGGATGCAGTCTAGATTTACCCCAGGTAAAATGGACAGTTAGGGACAAATAAATTGATTTCTCAGCCTGATACACTTTTATTTATAATTTTTGGCATTCTCCCACTGCTACACTATAGATTAAAAAATGACACAAAAAGGATCTACTAGGACTTATGCCAATAAATTAGCTAGTCATCATGCTTAACAGCACACATCAACAAGGGGAAATTATGATCCTGGATCAGGACCCTAGCTAAATCTATTGGACTAGGACAAATGAAGAACAAAGAGACTTCCAGCCAAGATGGAGGCATAGGTGGACACACTGTACCTCCTCTCACAACCAAGATTAAGGACAACAAAAATATAAAAAAAAAAAACCAGAACAGATAGAAAATTGAACTGTACAGAAGTCTGACTGTAAGGTATTCACCGAGGAAGAATGAGAGTGAGCCAGAAGTAGGGCAAGCAGAGGTTTATTGGGGAGTGCTGCCGGGAGAAGTTCACTGGTCTGGGGAAGCGTGGGCCAGAGAAGTCGCACTCCTTTGCTCTTGGGAAGGAGTTTTGTAGAAAAAAAACGCAGGTGAGGGTCGTGTGGCGATCGGGGATTGGTGAGTAAGGAGTGATGCAGGTGGGATGAGGTGTCACATGACTTTTGGGGGAAGTTTGGGTTCAGGTTTCGGCTTCTTCACATGGGAACTGGCACAGCCTCCTTTGTTTTCCCGGCCAACCTTACACCGACAATTCACCTAGACTGGTAAAAGGGGCAGAGTCAGTGGCTGGTGGAGAGGGATTGTGGCAGGAAAAGGTGGTGGCTAGTGATCCTGGGCACACAGGCTGCAGTTGGCACACCCCAGGTGCACAGGTGGCAGTTACTGAGCACAGGGAGGCAATGAGCAGACCAAGTGAGACTCACAAGGCAGCTGACCACAGTCATGCATTCCCACACAGATAAACCAGGCAAAAACACGTAGCAAGACAGACTGTGCAATACAGGGCCCCAGTGCTGGGAAATAAAGCCTAAAAGCACCGATTGAAAACACTTGTGGGGGTTGAGGTGCGGGGAGAGAATCCCAGCCTCACAGGAGAGTTTGTTAGAAAGACCCACAGGGTCCTAGAATGTACACAAGCCCACCTCCACAGAAATCAGCCAAGAAGAGCCCAATTTGCTTGGGGAAAGTGGCAGAGGGGACTGGAATCCGAGAGAGTGAAGCAAGCACCATTGTTCCCTCTTGGACCCTGCCCCCCCACATCCAGCATCACAACCCAACGACTGGGTTGCCCTGCCCTGGTGAACACCGAAGACTCTGCCCCTCACTACGTAACAGCTGCGACCAGACAAAACAACAACAACAACAACAACAAAAACACAACAAAAAGCCAAAACCAAAAATGGCTCAAACAGGAGAACAGATCGAAGTCCCAGAGCTAATTCATCTAAGCAACCAAGAGATAGCCAACCTATCAAATGCATAGCTCAAAGCACTGGTAGCCAACCTATCAGAAGCACAGTTCAAAGCAATGGTGATTAGGAAGCTCACAGAATTGGTTGATTTTGGTCACAAATTAGAGGAACAAATGAAGGCTACAATAAGTGAAATGAAGGAAAACACATAGGGAACCAATAGTGATGGGAGAAAAACTGGGACTCAAATCAATGGAGAGGACCAGAAGGAAGAAAGAAACAAACAGAAAAGAATGAAGAAACAAGAATTCAAAAAAATGAGGAGAGGCTTAGAACCTCCAGAACATCTTTAAATGTCCCAACATCCAAATTATAGGGGTACCAGAAGGAGAAGAGGAATACTTATAAGTGGATTTCCACAAATAAGTGGAAAACTTCTTTGAACAAATAATAAAGGAGAACTTCCCCAATCTGGCAAAGGAAATAGACTTCCAGGAAGTCCAGGAACCTCAGAGAGTGCCAAAGAAGGTGGACCCAAGGAGGAACACACCGAGGCACATAATTACATTAGCCAAGATTAAAATGAAGGAGAGAATTCTAGAAGCAGCAAGGGATAAGGGGACAGTCACCTACAAAGGAGTTCCCATCAGATTGTTAGCTGATTTCTCAAAAGAGACTTTACAAGCAAGAAGGGGCTGGAAAGAAGTATTCCAAGTCATGAAAGGCAAGGACCTACATCCAAACTTGCTCTATCCAGTGAAGCTGTCATTTAGAATGGAAGGGAAGATAAAATGCTTCTCAGATAAGGTCAAGTTAAAGGAGTTCATCATCACCAAGCCCTTATTCTATGAAATGTTACAGGGACTTATCTAAGAAAAAGAAGATAAAAAGTATGAACAGTAAAAAGACAGCAAACTCACAGATATTAACAACCACACCTAAAACAAAAGCAAACTAAGCAAACAGCTAGAACAGGAACAGAACCACAGAAATGGAGGTCACATGGAGGGTTAGCAATAGGGGAGTGTGAGGAGGAGAGAGGGGGGAAAGGTACAGAGAATAAGTAGCATAGACGGTAGGTAGAAAATAGACAGGGGGAGGGCAAGAATAGTGTGGGAAATGTAGAAGCTAAAGAACATGGCACATGGACAAGAACTAAAGGGGGGGAATGTGGGTGGGAGGGGGTGTGCAGGGTAGAGGGGAATGATGGGGGAGAAATGGGACAACTGTAATAGCATAATCAATAAAATATAATTAAAAAAAGAACAAAGGGAAAGAATGAAGTCCTATCTCTTTTTCGGGGGCAATTAACTAAGGCTTTACAAAAGTATACACATCAACCCTGAGTCTACTAAGGGCTGAGCGCTTCTAGAAATACATTCATCCGCTAAGCAACTGATAGACACAGCCATCAGTATTTTGAACACACATGATAGTGCAAAGGAAGAGCAAAACCCACCACAGAATAGAAACTAAAGCTCATTTGTCAGTTACATCCTTAAGCCTTATACCATCTTGGGGACAATCAGCCCCTAGAAATTCAGGGAAGGGGCTTGCCACCACCCGTCCTTACGAGATGGTCTTGCCACCATCTCATGGGGTAGCCTCGCCTCAGCCCATCCTTTGTGTTTTTCCCTTCTTGGATCCCACTGGTGCCCCTCCAGAGGCAAAGTCAGATAGCAGCTGTGTCGGGGTACTCCTTCTATCAGCTGAAGGAAGACAGGGATAAACATTCTGGAAAGATCCTTCTGGATCCCCGGGAGGCAGGGTCTCAGGCTCCGGACTGTGGAGTCGCTCAGGCTACTACCTCAGATATGAGCTCTTTAGCCTTCTAGTGTTCCCTCTTTCCAGATGTCCTTGAATCTATCCAGAATGGAGATGTATGTTCCAGACAAGGCAGGCTCTCGGGTCCTGGGACCGTGAGGTCTTCAAGTTACAAACCTTAGATGTAGGCTCTCTAACTTTCTGGTGTTTCTTCCAGATGAGAAATTGGGAGTCCATCCCAGACAGAACCCCAGTGGGGTGTATCCTTTCTAATTTGTCGTACTTTGATCCTTAAAACTTAAGGAAAAACCACTGACCTTTTTTTGTAGCACAGCTTCGTCCCAGTATCAACTAGGGGATGGGGAGGTTTGGCCACTATATGGGACCCAAAACTATAATACAAATCTACAACTCAGTCTCTTTTGCAAACACCTAGGCAAGTGGGCAGAAATCCCCTACATTCAGGCATTCTTCTATTTGAGGGGCAGAGGAGACCTATGCTACAAATGTGAGCTATATTCTTCCACAGTACCATCAGAAAGCCATTCCATAGGCACCTTCCCATCCACACTTCCACCCTACAACCAGGAGAGGGAGGAACAGAAGGAGGATAGGCACAGTCACATCCTACAGGCCCTGCACAGCCTGCTCCAAATGACACTAAGTGTCATATGTGCTGAGAGAAGGGGCATTGACTAAAGGAGTGCCCTAATTGAAATAAGCCACCTCAAATGCCCTGTTTCAAATGAAAGACTACAGGCCATTGGGCAGTCCTTTGTCCTGGGACCTTAGGGTCCCTGGGCCTGAGGCTGCAACCACCTTGCAAATGGAAACTCAGGACTGAAGCTGCTTGCCCCAGTTGGCACCACCTCAAAAGGTCACCAGTACTGACTGAACTGGAGCCCAGGATATGCTTGGATGTGGCATGTAGCATAGTAACTTTTTTTACTATACAAAGGGGCCACCTACTCTATCCTTACTTCCTTCTCCAGACTCCCTTTTCTCTCAAACTTGCACTGTTCTGGAGTAGTAGGAAAGCCCACCAATAGGAACTTCACCCTTCCTTTGAGTTGCCTCTGAGACAGGTATTACTTCACTCGCTCTTTTCTCATAAGTCCCAGAGTCCCTGACACCTCTACTCAGAAGAGGTTTCCTTCAATTAAAGTGAAAGTATGTAGTGTTTGCCAGTAGAGAAACCTATGTTTCTAAAGGTCATGAAATGCATTCATAAAAGTCAACCTAAGGAACGCCGGATGCTTATGTTTTGTCTATCATTGGAAGTTGAGGTGTCTAAGGATTGACTGTTCAAATTAAGTTGGTAATAATAAGGCATGAAAATGCAATTTTGAAGGATTGTATATATTGCAGAGGATCTGTGGGAAACAAATATAAAATGGTACAAAAAGCAAATTCCTATGCTAACTGCATTATATTCTAATCTATAACCATATCATTTTAAGTGTTTCTTCATTTAAGGACATTGTTTTACTAACGCATTTGCAAAATGTTACATCCTCTGACTTACTCTAAAAGTAAAGTTTCAAATCATACCTTTAAACATAACAAGGATTTGTAGGACTCTAAGGAGTAACTACCTGAATTGGTGTTCCATCCAGTGTCCCTCATCCTGAGAAGCCTCCTAATGGGCCATCAGCTGTACTGACAGGAACCACAACCTGAGACCTACACTTGTGAACCCATCAGGGACCTCAACTCCTCTTCAAGAAATAAGAGCCTGTTACAGATAAGTGACATAATAACTGAATCTTAAGGTAGTCATCTTTCTCATATTTCTAACACTCTTTCTACCAACCTGTCAGTGTGCTTGGCCTCCTCCCCAGAAAGGGAATTCATTGTCCCTGTTGGATTTAACACTTATCAGATAAAATCCCAAGTCCTCCATCCCACTAATCTTGTCAAATTTGTTACCTCTAGGATGCAGCAATCACTATCGATGCCTGGGATCTCAGGCTCTGGACACCTATTATGGGCTGATGGATGAACACTTCCCTTCACTGCCTCCAACCAAAAGTTAGCAAGCAGACAGAACCCAAAAAACTTTCAACGTCCCTTTTATAGCAGGAAGCAGCCAGAGCAGTAGTCACCCCCAGGTCCCCAAAGATTTCGGTTCTGAATGCTTGAGTAGGGAGCATTAGGTAGAACAGACAGCAAACAAAGGTGGCGAGGAGGAGGAGCGATACACTTCCACACATTGACTCAGCAGTTCTTGAAATTCTATATATCTTTTCTATTACTTGGGAAAGAAAGCCTTTGAAACTGCTTTTATCCCAAAACCCAAAAGGCTCAAATACCTTTGGGTAAACACACCCCCATCCTGGAAAGCTAGCACCACCTTACCATTCAATCAATGTGTAACTTCTTCACCCTCCCCCATCCCACCAACTATGTAAGTCCTCAGAACAAAGGCTCTTGCTCTTGCCACCCCTGCCCTTGCCTCTCTCCCCTACCTCAGCAAGGCCCTTGCCTGTTGTCTTCCATGAGAACATATTACCAATAAACCCTTTTTTGTGATAATAGACTTGCTACTCTGTAATTCTTTATTGGTGAGAAAAATTGAGTTTCTGGGAGTTTCTCCTGTAACATTTTGATTGTAATGTATAAAATAAGGTGCAAAACTGCCATTTTCTGGAGAATATTCTCAACCTGTTGAAGTTTTTGTTAGAAATGCATGAAAGATAGAGACAGGAGGAGCCAGATGATCTGATTCAAGTGCATTTATTTGATGCTATGCTTATAGGCAGGCTAAGTCTGGACAGACTACAGCTCTGGGGGGAGGCCACAATGTTTTTTATTTTTTTTAAGGTTTTATTTATTTTTAGAGAGAGGAAAAGGGAGGGAGAAAGAGAGGGAAACATTAATGAGTAGTTGCCTCTTGCGTGCCCCCTATTGGGGACCTGGCCTGCAACCCAAGCATGTGCCTTGACTGGGAATTGAGCTGGCAACCCCTTGGTTCGCAGGCCAGCACTCAGTCCACTGAGTCACACCAGTCAGGGAAAGAATGGGGTTGTTAAATGAAAAAGCTGGGGATTGTGGGGGTATAGGGGAAGGGTTAATTCTGTTGTTTTGGGCAGTTGCCTCAGGGTTTCAGGATGTGTGTTGGGACAATGGGTTAGGCAGAGGGCTGGGCTGTTCCCAGGTACAGGAAGGTCAGTCTGACCACCAGCCATTATGGCTGGCTCAGATGTCTATTGTGGGAGATGGGAGAGAGTTGTGCTTAAGCCATGGCCTATCGAGCATGTTGGGATAGCTGAGTCATAAGCAGTTCAAGGGGTTGGAAAACTGGCCTGACTGAGTCATGAGCAGTCTGGCAGGTTGGGAAACTGGGCTGCCCCTTTCACTTTTCTTCCTGGCAATTGTCAGTTTGGCTCAAATTAACTCATAAAATTACGGGTTTGGATGTTTCTTATGCTGACACTCCACATGGACTCTTGAGAGTGCTGTAGTATTTTGCATTAAGCTTATTCTTTGGTGTACTCAGTGGTAACCAACATGCCTGATAGTGATGGGGGACTCAAGAGTAGGAAAATTTTAGTTTTAGATATTAACTAATAAGCTTAGCAATTGATGCATGTAAAAGCTATTGTTCCAGGAACTGAAGGTGTTACCCACCCTGACTCCAGACCATAAGCAGTTCCACCTTTGTGCCCCAGGACTGCAAGCAATGAAGATAGTGTCTGAGCCATTGTCCTCCAAGGTGAGATGTCCATCACCCAGGACACAGATAAAGAATCACAGTCAACAGATGAAAGAATGCTGCAGCTTTTTATCTGATTAACCTTTTCCCTGAATTACAGACCCCTTACTTACACTCTTCTTCTTTTAGTTTGTGATAGAATGTAAGACGGTCTGTGAGGGTACAAACCCGCCGTCTTCTCAGATCGTTGGCAATCTGAATAAAGCATCCTTAAAGATTCAATCCTGTCTCTGCTTATTGGTTCAGGTAGTGATGGGCAACACGAACGCCAGCTTTTCTGGTTTTGTGAGGACTACTCTGGGGCTGGGCTGAACTGCCGACAATGTGGAGCAGCTGTGGGTTTTCCCAGGGTCCATTGGCTTTGGAGGTAGGAGTGTTACTCGAAGCTCAGTTCTTCTTGCTGATGCATAAAGAATTACAGATCAGTAGGATGGAAGTGGATGAGTAAGAGTTTTATTAATATATTCTCAAATGGGCCTGTCAAGAAAGGCAGCTTTGAAGAAGCCACAGCAGAGCCTAGGCTGGGCTGCCTTAGCTCGCTGGGAAGTCAGAGAAAAGGGTCTTAGGGGCAGGTTCAGGGGATTAGCCTGGGATGAGCTGCCAACTGGCTATTGCCTTAAAGTTTAGGAGACACATGCCTGTGAAGAAAGAAGTGGGGGAGGGGGAAAAAGGAAAAGGAAGATGGTGCTGGCTGCTCCCTGGAGGGAGAACTAGAGTGCTGGGTCCTTTATCTTGAGGCTTTTTAAAAAAAAATTTATTTATTTATTTTTAGAGAGAGAGGAAGAGAGGGAGGGAAACATCAATGTGCAAGAGATAACATTGATTGGTTGCCTCTTGCATGCCTGTAACTGGGGACCTGGCCTGCCACCCAGGCTTGTGCCCTGATTGGAAATTGGACTGGTGACCTCTCTGTTTGCAGGCTGGCACTCAATCCACTCAGTCACCCTAGCCAGGGCAAGTCTTGAGGCTTTTATCTCTTTCTTGCAGGTGTGAATCTTAGCAGAAGTCTCAGGGGAGGGTTTCAGCAGCATATTCATCAGTTCTCCAGCTGTGCCCTTTCAGGGTTGTGGTCTCTTCTAATTGGTCAGCACCAGGGCAGAGGGACTTCAATCATTGTAGTTGGCTCTGGTGTCGCCCACCTGGTTTTGCTGCTTTTCTGGAACTGGAGCTGAAACACTTGAGGCCTAGATGTTGTCTCCAGGGAGGTGACTTTCTGTATCTGGCTGTAAATTGCATGACTGTTGTGCTCAGCTGTCTGTCTCAGTTTCCCTATTCCACTTGCCAAGGAATTTCCCTAGCTTCTTACTATCTTGTCTCAGGAGTTGTTGGCTGTTCTGATTTGCAATCTGTTTTACCAGGAATTCCAAGGAAGTTTTATGGTTTGTCTTGCACCCTAAAATGAGAATGATTTTTTAAAAAACTTTAAAATTAAAAAAATAAAAGATTGCTGGACAAAAGGATGCGCATTTTATAAGCATGACATAATCAGACTATGTTGAGCATGTTAAATCTCCCACAGCAATGAAAACAGGGTGGAAAAAAATCCAATTTCTTTTCAGTATAATTTTTTAAAAAGATTTTACTTATTTATTCTTAGATAGAGGGGAAGGGAAGGAGAAAAATGCCGACTGGTTGCCTCTCACATGCACCCTGACTGGGGACCAGGCCTGCCCTGACTGAGAATTGAACCTGTGACCTTTGGCTTTGTAGGATAATGCCCAACCAACTGAGTTACACCAGTCAGGGTCAATTATAAATTTTCTTGAAAGAAAACAACAAAAACAACTTCCTGTGATTTGTTTGGGATCACTCAGATAATCCAGGATGACCTCCCTATTTTAAGACCCTAAACCCTAACTCATCACTGAAGACCCTTTTGCATGTAAGGCATCCTCTTCAAAGGGTCCAAGGATTTGGGCTGGACATCTTGTTCTGCTCCATTTGTTTTGATGGTCAAAGAGCAATGTGGATTCACATAGGGAACAGACACAGCAAACCAAGGCTTGATATTCTCCACCAGTGGTCTCAACTCTCCTCTCATTAGAAGAATCTGGAAGGCTTTTTAAAGAGACTGACATCAGTGCCACCCGGAGATTCTAATTTACTTTTATGCTGGATAGGAAGCAGGAATTGCGAGTTTTTAGAAGATTCTCACCTGCTCTATGCTGTATCCCTAACCCTTCTAGGAGTGTTTGGTTCTGGGAGATGTGGGCTTTTTGCCTTTTTAAAATTTATTTACAATGGACACATAACATTGTATTCATTCTACATGTAAGACTTAATGATTTGATATATAACTACCAGAGTAAGTTTAGTTAATGTCTACTACCACACATAGTTGGAATTTTTTTCATGTGATGAGAACTTTTAATATCTATTTTCTTAGCAACTTTCAAATATGCAACACAATATAATTAATTATAGTCATCTTGCTGTACATCATGTCCCCAGGACTTATCTCGTTACTAGAAGTTTGTACTTTTTGACTATCTCCATTCATTCCTCTGACCCTGACCCCCCCCCGTGGTAACCCCCAGTCTCTTCTCTGTATCTATGTTTTTTTTTTTTAAAGATTCTACATATAAATGAGATTATACAATGTTGCCTTTCACTGTCTGACTTATTTCTTTCTCTTTTTTATAAGTATATTTTATTGATTATGCTATTACAGTTTTCCTATTCCCCCCTTATCCCCCCTCTGCTCTGACCCCCCAACCCTCCCGCATTTTCCCCCACTTAGTTCATGTCCATGAGTTGTACATATAAGTTGTTTGAGTTCTCTGTTTCCTATACCATTTTTGACCTCTCCTCATCTATTTTATGCTTACCAATTATGCTTCTTCTTCCCTGTACCTTTTTCTCTCCTATTCCTCCCTTCCCCTTTCCCACTGAAAACCCTCCATGTGGTGTCTATTTCTGATTCTGTTCCTGTTCTAGCTGTTTGCTTAGTTTTTGTTTTCATTGTTTTTCTTTTTTCTTTTTTTTTAGGTTCAGTTGTTGATAGTTATGAGTTTGTTGTCATTTTACTGTTCATATTTTTTATCTTCTTTTTCTCAGATAAGTCCCTTTAACATTTCATATAATAAGGGCTTGGTCATGATGAATTCCTTTAACTTGACCTTATCTGGGAAGCACTTTATCTGCCCTTCCATTCTAAATGATAGCTTTGCTGGATAGAGTCATCTTGGATGTAGGTCCTTGCCTTTCATGACTTCAAATACTTCTTTCTAGCCCCTTCTTGCCTGCAAGGTTTCTTTTGGGAAATCAACTGATAGTCTTATGGGCACTCCTTTGTAGGTAACTCTCTCCTTTTCTCTTGCTGCTTTTAAGATTCTCTCTTTGTCTTTAATCTTGGGTAACTTAATGATGATGTGCCTTGGTGTGTTCCTCCTTGGGTCCACCTTCTTTGGGACTCTCTGAGCTTCCTGGACTTCCTGGAAGTCTATTTTCTTCACCAGCTTGGAGAAGTTTTTCTTCATTACTTGTTCAAATAAGTTTTCAATTTCTTGCTGTTTTTCTTCTCCTTCTGGCACCCCTATAATTTGGATGTTGGAAGACTTAAAGCTGTCCCAGAGGTTCCTAAGTCTCTCTTCACTTTTTTGAAATCTTGTTTCTTCATTCTGTTTCAGTTGGATGTTTATTTCTTCCTTTTGTTCCAAATTGTTGATTTGGGTCCTGGTTTCCTTCCTGTCACTGTTGGTTCCCTGAATATTTTGCTTTATTTTATTTTGGGTGTCCTTCATTTGTTCTTTCATTTTTCAACCAAGCTCAATCAGTTCTGTGAGCATTTTGATTATCAGGGCTTTAAATTCTCCATCAGATAGGTTGGCTATCTCATCACTTAGCTCTCTTCCTGAAGTTTTGCTCTGTTCTTTCATTTGGACCCTATTTTGTTGTCTTAGCATACCTGTTAAGTTACAAGGGGGCAGGGCCTCAGGTATTCACCCTGGCACTGTAGCCCTCCTTTCTTCCTTCCCTCTAACACTGCCTGTGGGGGAGGGGCCAGAGAGGGAACAAAGCAGCTCTCCTACTGGTCTCTAGTCCCACTTTTCAACTCTCTGGTGAGACTGGGAGTTTCTCCCACTGCAGCAACCGCCATAGTCCACAATCAACTCTGAGTCTCAGTTTTCTGTTCAATCAGCCCCAATCGCATGGTCTGCCGCCTTGCCACAGGTTCTCTCTGTTTTCCACCTGACCAATCTGGTTGTTCTGTTTAACTGTTTCTTTAATTCCTTGGTTGTCACAGTCCCATGCAGTTTGATTTTCTGGCACTTCTGATTGTTTACTGATTTTAGATTGATTGTTATCTTCCTTTTGGTTGTGCAAGGAAGTGAAGGGTTTCTACCTACACCTCCATCTTGCCCAGACTGTCTGACTTATTTCACTTAGCATGATGCCCACAAGGTTCATCAATATTGATGCAAATGGCAGGATTCCTTTTTTATGGCTGAATAATATTCCATTGTGTGTGTGTGTGCGCGCACACGTGCGCACACACCATTTCTGTGTCAATTTATCCATTAGTGAACAATTAGGTTGCTTTGATAGCTATTGTAAATAGTGCTGCAATAAACTTGAAGGTGCATATATCTTTTTTTTAATCCTTACCCAAGCACATGCTCATTGATTTTAGAAAGAGGGAAAGGGAGGGATTAAGAAAGGAGAGAAACATTGATGTAAGAGAGAAACATCAATCAGTTGCTTCCTGTACATGCCCCAACCTATGCGCCTCAACCAGGGACTGAACTTGCAACTCAGGCCTGTGCCTTGAAGTGGGGATCAAACCTGCAACCTTTGTTACAGGACTGCACACCAACCAACTGAGCAACACTGCCCAGGGCTGAAGGTTCATATAACTTTTTGAGTTAGTGTTTTGTTTTCTTCAGATAAATACCCAAATGTGGAATTGCTGGATCATACAGCAGTTCTATTTTTAATTTGTTCAGGAACCACCATACTGTTCCCCACTATGGCTGCATGAATTTATGTTCCACCCAACAGTGCACAAGGGTTCTTTTTTCTCTACATCCTTGCCAACTTTATTGCTCTTTTTTTTTTTTAATGGTAGCTATTCTAACAGGTGTGAAGTAAAATCTCATAGTTTTGCTTTGCATTCCCCTGATGATTAGTGATGTTGAACATCTTTTTATGTACCTATTGATAATCTGTATTACTTCTTTGAAATATGTTACTTGGTGCCCCTGTACTCGACCCACTACCAGAGGAGCACCTATAGCCAAGAGCTCAGGCAGCACACCCTGCAGGGCCTCAGCCAGAGGCACTGTGGCTGTTATTGCAACAGCTGTAGGCCCTGTAGATACCAAGACCCAGATGCAGTCTGGCCCCCAGGACACCCTGTGACTGCAAATCAGGAGTTGCACCACAGCACCATCCCTTCCTTCTAGCAGCTCCACCTCCTTCTGCAGAACTGAGCTCAATAGAAATTTGTTTTTTTGCCTTCTGCTATGGGGGGAGAGAAACAGACATCAGTGGAGATGAGAATAAAATAAAGAATATCGAAGGAAAAATGATTCTCTCAATGCTGAATGTCTCAACTGTAATTGTTGTATTTTGGGAATATATCAACAGCCAAGAAGGCTCCTTCTTGTGAATTGATCACTCAAAAAACCCAGAAGTTGGTGACAATGGTGATCAGAAGGTCTGGTGGTTTCTGAGCTGATTTAAAATGGGACCTGCAATTACCAAGAGGAAGAAGACATAGACAAAAAAAAAAAAAAGAACAAATAAAGGTAGAAAACAAAGAAGAGCTTCAGCTAATCAGACTGGTTTAACCCACAGAAATGGCCAGAGGTGACAGTGATAGGATGGAAGTCACTGGTTTTGTGGGAAGGCATGTACACTGAGCCATCTTAGAAAATCATTACGGCAAACAGTAAATTATCATGGGTTTGATGGGTTTTGCTATCAGAAGAGGGGACAAGCCAGTCATGATGCCGTTTCACTTGATCCTGGTGTTTCCAAAAAGAACAGAACATTGCCCACCACCCTGATACAGGGAGATCTGATCAGATCACTAGAAAGAAGTAAGAAGGGGCCATAGGAGGAGTTTGTTGAGGCAATGCTAAACAGTCTAGAACAGGATTGGTTGAGAAGCTGAATGCCTCCAGAGTGCATGGAATTATGGGTGAGAAGGTTTGAAATAAAAAAAGAGCTCTTGGGCTCTTGGTGAGGGGGTGGGTGCTGGCTCTCTGTGGCTCTCAGGCTCCCTTCCTCAAAGAAGCTTGGGTGACTGTGCTGCAGCTGCCTGCATTTCCCAATAGACTATATTTTGGATGGGAAGGAACTCCCAGTGTAACCTAGGACAGGGATGGCCTCGCAGAGGGTGGCAGGGTTATTCTCTGGGTGTTCTAGAGGGGCCGAGCTCTGAGGCAGAAGCCTGCCATCTTCTGACATTGTGGACCTTTTGTATCTTATTTTGTTTTAGTTTGTAAACTAACCCTGTAAAAATAAGATAATTGAAAACTAACGAGGAATGATAGAACTTGGATGTTAAAAGAATTTAGCCTTATTTGATAGGCCTAAGTAATAATGCATGTGGGAAAGCTGTTATTCCAAAATTGTGAAGCTTTTCTGTAAAGACCCCTTTCCTTTATCACCAAACCTCTGCCTCTGGAATTTTGCCTAGAGGGTAGCAGTGAGCAGCAGGACCCCAATTGCTGTTGCAGACCCCAATCCATGTTCGGTAACAATTCCACAAAGACTTGAATTAATAGTTGTGTCGACAAAACACCCAAACCTATTAAGAATTTTTATTTAAGATTTTATTTGACCCAAGCTGATGACAACTACAGGGAGGCAAGACCTCAAATAGTTTGGAGAATAATAGATTTGCAGTTTCTTTTATGCATTTAAAATTAGGGGATGTACGGAACATTACATGGAGATGGGAGAGAGCAAGGTGGGGACTGGATTACAAAACAGTTAAGATTATGTGCTTTCTTGAGGGTGGTACTCTTATTTCAAAGGCGTGTTAATGTAGGTGCACAGAAACAATGGACAGGGCTTGCTTAAGGCAAATATAATCCTTTTACTGAAGAATTTGTATGCCTGTGGTGTGACTGCCTACCATGACCTGCCCAGGTAGGAATTTATAAGGTCACCTTGTGAGGTTACATTCCATAGAACCCCAAACCCTTCTTTTCTTTGTCCACAGCTGCAGCTCCACAGACCTAAAGAGTAAATGGCATATCCTGGTGAAAGCCCTGTGCTCTCCAATCTGAGGCAGGAGAAGACTGTACTCAGTCCTCTGAATGTGGACTTAAAAAGAAGAAAAATACCTGATAGTTTTTCTGCTTCTGTTGTGATTATGATTTTTATCCTTCATTTTGTTAATGTGGTGTATCATGTGATTAGTTTGTAGATGTTAGACCATCCTGGCATCCCACTTGATCATATTTTTAAATTTGGTTTGCTAATATTTTGTTAAGGATTAAAATCAGAGAAGAAAATAATATAGAAAGCAGCAAGAGGAAAAAGAAGACATTTTATAGAAATAATAAGAATGAGATCAGTTTTTACACTGGAAACAATGCAAATTAGATGACCAATCAACAGTGTCCTTAATGCACTGAAAGGAAAATGCTGTCAAAGTAGAATTTTCTTTCTCCCCAAAATACTTTTCTAAAATCAAGGCATTTCTGACATTCAAAGGATGAAAGAATTTAGAACTGCATTATAAGTAAATGAATGTTTAAGTCCTTCAGGTGAAAAGAAAATGATAATGTATGGAAATATATCATTAAGTACCAGCAATGGTAACTACATGGACAGCTATGAAAGATGTTTTTCTTAGTATTTAAATCTCTTTACAGGAGAATTGTATGGAATTCACCAGAAACAGTGGAGTAGAGAACTGCCAAAACCTATCCCTCCAGCAAAGTAACTATTAACTTGGACAGAACTATCAGGATCAATCTTTCGTGAATTCTAGAATCTAATAAAATAAAATAAGAGCAGTTCTTAAAGAAAAAAATTAGTTTTGTAAGAAAGCACTGTGGCATTTTCAGTTACCCACCTATGAACACTACTGCCTTCCATCAGCTCTGAGGCAACAAAGGGGGTGGTGGCCCACATTTCTGGTCCCGCTTCCTGATGCAAGAGAAGGCAACATGACCATGTTCTCTTAGAATTGTGGTTGTGTTCTTTGTCATGTCTGATGGCTCCTCAGGGATCAGCTCAGAGCTTTGCCTTTGTTTCGCATCCCACCCCTGGGAACTTCTAGGGCTGGAGTGGTCCCATTGCAGTGTTTTGTTTCTTAAAGTCATATACTAGGCGTGGCTGCCTGGGGCAAAGGATAACAAATTTGGCAAGCAGCAGTCAGACTTGTCAAAGCTTAGGAAGGTAGAGGCTGGAGAAAGAATAAAGGCTTTGCAAATCTCCCACATAAACAGGAATTTAAATGATCCCATGAATGCCCAAGGCTAAACATGCTGAAAACAGATCTGAGATGACCAGCTTTTCCCTCTGGTTGATGTTCAGGCTCTGTGTAAGTAAGAAAGGAAAGCTAAGGTGGAGTAAAAAAACAACCCAATTAAGCACTGAAATAGTTCCCTAATTCAAAGCCAATCTGCCACATCTGGGAGAATTTTATATCTATTTTTTTAACTCCTTCTATTAAAGGAAACCTCTGTAAAATTTCTAGATGACCACTGAGCTAATGGAATAGAGATTTTAGTTATTAAGGATGAAAAACTACAGTCTTTAAAAAAATAGCTAAGGAGCCCTGGCTGGTGTGGCTCAGTGGATTGAACACCAGCCTGCACAAACCAAAGGGTCTCCAGTTCGATTCCCAGTCAGGGCACATGCTTGGGTTGCGAGCCAAGCTGTGCCCCCAGTAGGGGGCGTGCAAGAAGCAACCACACATTGATGTTTCTCTCCCTCTCTCCTTCCCATCCCCTCTCTCTAAAAATAAATAAACAAAATATTAAAACAAAAAAAATAGCTAAGGAAAGTCACTCAACAAAGAACACTAACTCACAATAAGCAGCAAGAAGAGATTCTGGGAGAGGAAGGAATATAATTTCCAAAGTTACCACCTTATAATATTCCAAATGTCCAGTTTACAGTGGAAAATTATGAGGTTTACAAGGAAACAAGAAAATATCCCATTCAGAGGAAAATAAATAAATAAAAAATAGACACTGTCCCTGAGGAAGTCAAGTCATTGCCTGTATTAGACAAAGACTTTAGATCAATAAATTAAATATTTCAAAAACCTAAAGAAAACCAAGAGAAAAATTTCTTACCAAATAAAAACTATCAATAAATGGATAGAAATTACAATAAGTAACTTGTTAGAAACTTTAGATCTGAAAAGTACAATAAATCAAATTTATAATTTACTAGAAGTGTTCAACATCATATTCAAAGTCAGAAGAAAGAATTGCTGAACTAGAAGATAGGTCATTTACATTATCAAGTCTGAGGAGCAAAGAAGAAAAATTTTTTAAAAAGTAAACAGAATCGCAGGCACTTATAGAACACGATCAGACAGGCCAATCTAGGTAGAATTTAGCAGGGAGAAGAATCAGTAAATCAAAGATAGGTCAATTAAAATGGTCGAGTGAGAAGACAAAATAAAAAAATAGAGACAAATAGACAAATCTTATAAAACCTTGGGATACCATCAGATATAATATATGTATAATAGGAGTCCCAAAAGGAGAGAAGAAATAGAAAAAGTAATAATATTTGAAGAAATAAGAGTGCAAACTTCTAAAATTTGATAAAAGACATGAATCTACACATTGAAGAAGCTCAATAAACTTTAAAAAGGATACACCTAAGGAAATCTGTACTAAGATACATAATAATCACACTGTTCAAAGAAACAATTTTGATAGCAGCAAGTAAGAAATAACTCATCATCTACATGAGATTTTTTTTTTTTAAGATTAGCAGCTGATTTCTCTTCAGAAACCACTGAGGTGGTGAACAAAATTGGTAAAGTGGTCAATGGGCACAAACTTCTAGTTATAAAATAAATAAGCCCTGGAGATATAATGTACAGCACAGTGACTATAGTTAATAATACTGTACTATATGTATTTGAAAATTACTAAAAGAGTAGATCTTAAAAGTTCTCATTACAAGAAAAATATTGTAACTATGTGATAATGATGAATAGCCTTATTGTGGTGATCATTCTGCAGTATGTACAAATATCAAATCATTGTGTTGTACACCTTAAACCAATGATGTTATATGCAAATTATGTCTCAAAAAAGGAACCACTGACAAGAAAGAAGTGAGATAGTACTGTTTTTAAAGTATATTTTATTGATTATGCTATCACAGTTGTCTCATTATTTTCTCCCCTTAATGCCCCTCCACACTGCACTGTCTTTACCTCCAGCATCACCCCTATTAGTTCGTGTCCATGGGTCATACATGTAAGTTATTTGGCTTCTCCATTTCCTATACTATTCTTAACATCCTTCTATTTTGTACCTACAAATTGTGCTTCTTATTCCCTGTACCTTTTCTTCCATTCTCCCCCTCCCCCTACCCACTGATAACCCTCCATGTGATCTCCATTTCTGTGATTCTGTTCCTGTTCTAGGTGTTTGCTTAGCTTTTGTTTTGTTTTTTTAGGTCCAGTTATTGATAGTTGTGAGTTTGTTGTTATTTTACTGTTCATATTTTTATCTCCTTTTTTTTAGATAAGTCCCTTTAACATTTCATATAATAAGGTTGGTGATGATGAACTGCTTTAACTTGACCTTGTCTGAGAGGCACTTTATCTGACCTTCCTTTCTAAATGAAAGCTTTACTGGATAGAGTAATCTTGGATGTAGGTCCTTGCCTTTCATGATTTCAAATATTTCTTTCCAGCCCCTTCTTACCTGTAAAATTCCTTTTGAGAAATCAGCTGAAAGTCTTATGGGAACTCCTTTGTAGGTAACTGTCTTCTTTTTTTGTTGCTGCTTTTAAGATTCTCTCCTTATCTTTAATCTTGGGTAATGTAATTATGATGTGCCTTGGTGTGTGCTTCCTTGGGTCCAACTTCTTTGGGACTCTCAGAGTGTCCTGGACTTTCATGTCTAGTTCCTTCACCAGACTGGGGAAGTTCTCTTTCATTATTTTTTCAAATAAGTTTTCCATTTCTTGCTCTTCCTCTTCTTCTGGCACCCCTATGATTCAGATGTTGGAACATTTAAAGTTGTCCCAGATGTTCCTCAGCCTCTCCTCACATTTTTGAATTTTTGCTTCTTCATTCTCTTCCAGTCAGATATTTATTTCTTCCTTCTGTTCCAAATTGTTGATTTGAGTCCAGGTTTCCTTTCCTTCACTGTTGGTTCCCTTTATATTTCCCTTTATTTTGCTTTGTATAGCCTTCATTTCTTCCTTTATTTTGTGACCATGCTGAATCATTTCTGTGAGCATCCCGATTACCAATGTTTTGAACTCTTTGATAGGTTGTCTGTCTCCTCATCACTTAGTTCTTTTTCTAGAGTTGATCTGTTCTTTCATTTGGGCTGTATTTCTTTGTCTTGGTACATCTGTTACGTTTTAAGGGGCGGAGACATAGGTATTCACTTGGGCCGGGCAACCTACTTCACTGCTTTATGGTGCTGTATGTGGGGGAATGGTCAGAGGGACAATGCTGCTTGCTGGGCTCTCGCCCCACTTTCTCTCATTTCCTGCAAGTAGATTGTGCCCTTTCATGTGCTGATTCCCAAGTAGGTGGGCTTGTGTACACTGTAGGATCCTGTGAGCCTCTCCAACATATTCTCCTATGAGACTGGGAGTTTCTCCTGCCACCACAACCCCCAAAGATTTTTATAGCAAGAGGTTTTGAGACTTTATTTCACCGTGCTGGGACCCTGGGTTTCATGGTTTGTTTTACTGTCCAGTTGTTCCTCCCAGCTTATCCTCACATGAATGTGGCACTGCCCAGTCTGCCAGCCACTGCCTTGTGTCATGTGTCCTCTCTGCCCCAGCTGCCCATCTCCGCCCCTCCTACCAGTCTGGATGAATGTTTCTTCTTTAACTCCTTGGTTGTTGGGCTTCCATACAGTTTGATTTCCTGGCAGTTCTGGTTGTTTTTTTTTTTTGTTTGTTTGTTTTAATATTGGTTGTTATCTTTCTTTTGGTTGTGTGAGGAAGCAAAGTGTATCTGCCTTTGCCTCCATCTTGGCTGGTATCTGAGATAGTATCTTTAAAGTACCAAAAGACTAAAACTGTCAGCCAAAACTTGTATTTCTGGAAAAAATTATCCATCAAAAAGGAAAAACATATATAGCGTCAGATCTGCAAAATAAAAATAGTTCTGTAAAGAGAATGACATGCAATTTAAAAGGTATAAATTGTTAAGGTTAACAGTCAAGATGGCAGAGTAGGTAGACACTGTGCTTTCCTTCTCCCATGACCACATCAAAATTACAACTGATTTCTCTTCAGAAATGACAACTAAATCAGAGAACAATCAACCTGAAAAAAACACCTAAAGACTAGGTGAACAAAACTTCTATAATTAAAGATATAAAGAAGCCGCATCAAAACTGGTACCAGAAGCAAAGATGTGAAATGGGCTGGCCCTACACCCAGGTGTGGTGGTTGAGATTTGAGAGGGATATCTCAGCAGTAGAGGTTACCCAAGAAGAGCAAGGGGTCTGAGCCCCACACCAGACTCCCTGGCCCAGACCACCAGTGTCAGAAAGAGGACACCAACATCTGGCTGTGAAAATCAGTAAGGATTTTATCCAGGTGAGATAAAAGGCTGCTAGAAACCCAGGCATCCTCTTAAAGAGCTCACACACAGTTTCACTCATAGGAACTCATGTGGACTCCAATGGAGGGACAGCAGCTCAGGAGGCACCAGAGACATACAGGGAGAAACTGAGTTATGCAGCTTCAGGGCTAGGGCTGAAGGAATGGCCAACATTGTCCCTGTGTTGAGCTTTTCCCACCACAAAGCCGGCATGTGGGGCCATCTTGCCTGTGTAGAACCCTCATATAGCTAAATCTGAATCTGCATTAGTGTGGTAAACTCCACTGGCTCCACCCTGATGATTCCCTCAGGCCCTCCCACACCAACAAGCACATTGCTGGAGGCTCTTTTGTGACAGGCAGTTGGTCTTGGCCTATGCTATAGCCTTTTTAAAAAAGCTCTCAAGGTCTGCAGACCCCAGGCAGGTAGTGGCTGGCCTCACTGTGCCCCGTGCCTTTTGCTGAATGGCCCCAAACTCAGCACTGGTACCAAATCTGCATCTTCATTAACCAGGTGAACACCACTCATCTCATCTTGGTGGTTCCTTGATACAGAACCTCACACAACTCACATACTGCCTGAGCTTTATAGGCAGCTGACAGGTGGCAGTAGGCTTTGGAGTGCCCAGTGCCTTTTTTGAGCTGCCCTTGGCCTGGTACTGGTGATAGCCAGCCTCAGTTACAGCATGGGCTCTCCTACATGTGGGCCAGCACAGAAAGCTACCAATCATGGATTTCTATGCAGCTTCTACCAAGTGGCCCAGCTTCAGACCACGTTAGAGAACCACCTTACTAATTCCACAACTGGCACACCCAAAGGGTGGTCTTGGCAAGCACTAGAGCACACGGGGGCAAATTCCACTCCATGGGGTCAGCTCTCACAAAGTAGCTTGCATGCTATGGTTGTGGCCAATTTTCACTCAGTAGTCGAACTGAGGGTCAGCTCCACCCACTGATGTACCAACAACAACCAAGGCTCAACTACAACAGGAGGGCACACACAACTCGCACAAGGGATACTTCTAGAGCAGCCAGTTCAGGTGATCAAAAAGACTGAGTCACTGGGCCCCACCAAACACCTACAACATAAGGTGACCCTACCAAGACAGGGAGATGTAGCAGACCTACCTAACATACAGAAACAGATACACAGAGTCAGCCAAAATGGGAAAAACCAAACCAAAACAAATTTTGGTCCAAAATTAAAGAACAAAAGAAATCTCTAGAAAAAGAACTAAACAAAATGGAGGCAAGCAATTTACCAGATACTGAGTTCAAAATACTGGTGTGGCAGATGGAGACAGGATCCAGGCTCTTTGTGGTCACAAAGAAAGAACTGAATGGACTACACAAGCAAAGATAAGTGAAGAAATGAAGCAAGAGAGATTAAGCCCAATATATGGGAATGGGCCATTTCTGACTAGAGAATGGCCCCCTTCTATTGAACAGTTAGAGGCTTTATAGGGTTTATACTTAAGCTTCCACTCATGCTATTTCCTACCATCCCCCTTGATTGTTCATTCACGGAGGAAACTGCAATGCTAATTTATTAATGAGGCAAAGGTGCAACTGAAGCTCTGGTGTGCAAGAATGGTTCTTTGTCAGGTGTCACAAGGCAATTCTCAGAAATCAGGATGCTGACTGATGATAGCTGTGCTGTCTCAGGACTTCCTTATTCCTGTTCCATTCTGCCTCACTGGTTATAAGGATGCCCAAAGCACTTAGTGAGAACATCAACAAAGAGAAAGTAAGCTTAAAATAGGACATAAAAACCATTAAAAAGAATCAGCCAGATTAAAGAATATAAAAACTGAAATGAAAAATACACTGGAATAAATTGATTAGATAAAGCAGAAAACTGAATCAGTAATTTGGAAGACAAGGTAGCAAAAGACACTCAATTGAAACAGAGAAAAAAAGAAGACTCTTAAAAATGAGGGTTGTTTAAGGGACCTCTGGAACAACATCAAGTGTAACAACATTTATACCACAGGGATACCAGAAGAAGAAGCGAGAGAGCAAGGGACTGTGAATCTATTAGAAGAAATAATGACTGAAAAATTTTACTGTGGAAAATAAAAATAGACATATGAGTACAGAAAGCACAGAGAGACCCAAACAAGATGAATCCAAAAAGGCCCACACCATGACACATTATAATTAAGATGGAAAAGATTGAAGACAAAGAGAGAATCTTAAAAGCAGTAAGAAAAAGGCAGTTAGTTTCCTACAAGGGAGTTTCTACAAGACTGTCAGCTGATTTCTCAATAAAAACTTTACAGACCAGAAGGGATTATCACAAAATATTCAGTGATGAAAAACAAGGACCTGCAACCAAGGCTACTCTACAAAAATGAGGCAATTATTTGAAAATAAAGGACAGATAGCCCTAGCTGGTATGACTCAGTGGATTGAGTGCCAACCTGCAAACCAAAGGGTTGCTGGTTCAATCCCTGGTAGGCACACATGTCTGGGTTGCAGGCCAGGTCCCCAGTAGGGGGAACATGAGAGGCAGCCACACATTGATGTTTCTCTCTCTCTTTCTCCCTCCTTTCCCCTCTCTCTAAAAATAAACAAACAGACTGCCAGCCAAGATGGAGGCATAGGTGGATACACTGTGCCTCCTCGCATAACCAAAATTAAAGACAACGAAGATTTAGAAACAAGAAAACATCCAGAACTGATAGAAAATTGAACTGTATGGAAGTCCAACAACCATTCATCCAGACTGGTAAGAGGGGTGGAGTCGTGGCAGGAAAAAGTGGAGGTTGGCATACTTGGGTGCACAGACAGTGGCTGGTAGATCCAAGGTGTGCAGGTGGCGGCTAGCAGACCCTGGGCACCAGGTGGCAATGGGCAGACCCAGTGAGGCCATCCAAGGCAGCTGACTGACCAGGTGGTCCCACATTCATGCATAGATAATCCAGGCGAAAACGGAGAGCAAGACAGACCTTACAACCCAGGGCCCCAGCACCAGGAAATAAAACCTAAAAACACCAATTGAAAACACTTGTGGGGGTTGAGGTGCACAGAGAGACTCCCAGCCTCACAGGAGAGTTCGTTGGAGAGACCCACAGGGTCCTAGAATGTACACAAGCCCACCCGCATGGAAATCAGCACCAGAAGGGCCCAATTTGTTTGGGGAAAGTGGTGGAGGGGACTGGAATCTGACAGAGAGTGGAGCAAGTGCCATTGTTCCCTCTCAGACCCTGTCCCCACGTAAAGTGTCACAACCCAGAGACTGGGCTGCCCCACCCTGGGTTACACCTACAGCTCCGCTCCTCACTATGTAACAGATACGACCGGACTGCCCCCCCCCCCAAAAAAAACCCCAAAATGGCTTAAATGGGAGAACAGATCAAAGGCCCAGAGCTAATTCATCTAAGTGACCAAGAGATAGCCAACCTATCAGATGCACAGTTGAAAGCACAGGTGATTGGGATGCTCACAGAATTGGCTGAATTTGGTCGCAAATTAGATGAACAAATGAAGGCTACAATAAGTGAAATGAAGGAAAATGCACAGGGAAGCAATAGTGATGGGAAGAAAACTGGGACTCAAATCAATGGAGTGGACCAGAAGGAAGAAAGAAAGAAAGAAACAAACAAACAGAAAAGAATGAAGAAACAAGAATACAAAAAAATGAGGAGAGGCTTAGGAACCTCCAGGACATCTTTAAATGTCCCAACATCTGAATTATAGGGGTACCAGAGGGAGAAGAGGAAGAGCAACAAGTGGAAAACTTCTTTGAACAAATAATAAAGGAGAACTTCCCCAATCTGGCAAAGGAAATAGACTTCCAGGAAGTCCAGGAACCTCAGAGAGTCCCAAAGAAGTTGGACCCAAGAAGGAACACACCAAGGCACATCATAATTACATTAGCCAAAATTAAAATGAAGGAGAGAATTCTAGAAGCAGCAAGGGATAAGGGCACAGTCACCTATGAAGGAGTTCTCATCAGACTGTCAGCTGATTTCTTAAAAGAGACCTTACAGGTAAGAAGAGGCTGGGAAGAAGTATTCCAAGTCATGAAAGGCAAGGACCTACATCCAAGATTGCTCTATCCAGCAAAGCTGTTATTTAGAATGGAAGGGAAGATAAAGTGCTTCTCAGATAAGGTCAAGTTAAAGGAGTTCATCATCACCAAACCCTTATTCTATGAAATGTTACAGGGAATTATCTAAGAAAAAGAAGATGATACAAAATATGACAGTAAAAAGACAGCAAACTCACAGATATTAACAACCACACCTAAAACAAAAGCAAACTAAGCAAACAAGTAGAACAGGAGCAGAAACACAGAAATGGAGATCACATGGAGGGTTAGCAACAGGGGAGTGGGAGGAGGAGAAGGGGAAAAGGTACAGAGAATAAGTAGCATATATGGTGGGTAGAAAATAGACAGGGGGAGGGCAAGAATAGTGTGGGAAATGTAGAAGCTAAAGAACTTATGACACATGGACATGAACTAAAGGGGGAGGAATGTGGGTGAGAGGGGGTGTGAAGGGTGGAGGGGAATGATGGGAAAGAAATGGGACAACTGTATTAGCATAATCAATAAAATATATATAAAAATAAGTAAATAAACAAAACCTTTAAAAAGTAAAAATAAAGGACAGATAAAGAGCTTCCCAGAGAAGAAAAAGCTAAAGGAGTTCATCACCAAACCAGCATTACAAGAAATGTTAAATGGTCTTCTTTAAGAAGAAAGTGGGGGGAGAGGAACATAAATATGAACAATAAAATGGCAATAACTACATATCTATAGATAATCATTTAAATATAAATGGATTGGTAATGGAAAAATACAATAAGGATTACATTTTTAAAATTAGCCAGGAGAAAAAGACAAATGGATTAAATACTCCAATCAGAAGACACAGGGAGCTGGCCTGACTCAGCTGGGTGTCATCCCATGAAGCAAAAGGTCATTGGTTTGATTGCCAGCCAGGGCACATGCCTGGGCTGCAAGCCTGGTGCAAGTGGCAACTGATTGATGTTTCTCTTCCTCTCCTTCTACCTACCTTTCTCTCTCTCCAAATAAATAAATAAATAAGTCTTAAAGAAAAGACATAGGACAGCTAATTGGATAAGGAAACAAGACCCATACATATGTTGCCTACAAAAGAACATTTCAGATTGAAAGACACACACAAACTGAAAGTAAAGGTGTGGAAAAAGATACTTTATGCAAATGGAAACAAATAAATAAAAAGCTGAGGTAGCAATACTTCTATCAGACAAAATGGCTTTAAAACAAAGGCTATAATAAGAAACAAAAGGACATTTCCTAATGATTAAGGGGTCAACCCAACAAGAGGCTATAATGGTTGTAAACATTTATGCACCAAACCCAGGAGCTCCTAGACATATAAAGCAAATATTGACAGACAAAAAGAGAGATATTGACAGTGATACAGTGTTAGTAAGGTATTTTGACATGTTACTGTCATCAATGCATAGATCTTCCAGAAAGAATATCAACAAGGAAACACCGACTTTAAATGACACCTTCACCCCCATTAATTTAATTGCCATTTTGAGAGCATTTTACCCCAAGGCAGAAGAATATACATTCCTTTCAAGTGCATGTGGAACATTTTCCAGGATAGACCACATGTTAGGGCAAGAAACAAATCTCCATGTATATAAGAAGATTGAAATCATATTAAGTATATTTTCTGACCACAAACACATGGAGGCTAAATACATGATACTAAACAATGAATGAGCTAGCAATGAGATCAAGGAAGAAATCAGAAGATATCTTGAAAAAAAATGATAATGAAAACACAATGACTTGAAATCTATGGGACACAGCAGGAGCAGTCCTAAAAGAGAAATTTATAGCTGTATAGGCCTACCTCAAAAAATGAGAAAAATCTTAAATAGACAATCTAACTTTATACCTAAAGGAACTAAAACAACAATAAGCAAAACCCAAAGTAAGTAGATAGAAGAAAATAATAAACATCAGAGTAGGAAAAAAAAGTAAATAGAGTCTAAAAAACACTATAAAGGATCAATAAAACCAAGAGCTCATCCTCTGAAAAGATATACAACATTGATAAACTTTTACCAGACTCATCAAGAAAGAAAGAGAGACAACCCAAATAAATAAAATCAGAAATGAAAGAGCATAAGTGACAACACCATAGGAATACAAAGAATCATAGGAAAATACTACAAACAATTATATGTCAACAATTTAGACACTCTGAAAAGGTGATAGATTCCTAGAAAGATACAATCGTCCAAGATTAAATCATTATGAAACAGAAAATCTAACCAGATTGATTACTGCCAATAAAATTGACACAGTAATTAAAAAAAAAAAAAAAAAAAAAAAAAAAAAAAAAAAAAAAAAAAAAAAAAAAAAAAAAAAAAAACAACCAACAAAAGTCCTGGACCAGTTGGCTTCTCAAGTGAATTTTACCCAACATTCAAAGAATTTACACTTATCCTTCTCAAACTATTCAAAAATTTCAGGAGTAGGGTAGACTCCCAAGATTTTATAGGACCACAATTACCCTAATTCCAAAACCAGATAAAGATACTAAAAAGAAAAAACTTTGAGCCAATATCCCCGGTCAGCATGAATGTAAAAATCCTCAATAGAATATTAGGAAGCCAAATTCAACAATACATTAAAAAGATCATACACCATGATCAAGTGGGATTTATTCCTGAGACACAAGTTTGGTTCAACATGCACAAATCAATTAACATGATATACCACATAAACAAAATGAAGAATAAAAATCTCAATATTATCATATCAAGAAATAAAACATTTAACAAAATCCTTTCAGGAGGATGTCACAGAAAGTATGAAAGTTAAAGAAAAAATACCATATAAACATAGATGAAAAACTACATGGAGAACCCTGTATAGAAATTACAGAATCTTCTTTGATATAGAACAGATTTAGACAGGTTATAACATCTTTAATATAGTTAGTTTGCTCTTGAGACAACATAATCCCACATATTTGACATAGTAGTGAGCAATAAATATGTGTTGAATGAAGGAATAAACTGCCCAGTAATTGAAGTATTGTTCACATTCCTATTTTAAAGATAAGGAGCAGCATCTTGGACAAGTAAGGGAACATATGTTCAGTTAGACACCTGGATTGCAGACTCAAGAAGACATGCCCTGCCCTAAGAGGATCAGAACTCTACTCAGATAATACCACTCACGATGCATGTCAGATATGCTAATTATCAGAAGTGAATCTGACATGTTCCAGAATACACCATATGAAAGGTGAGGAAGGAGTAAGTGAATACAGAGATGTAGGAAAACTGTTTTTTTTTTTAAAGATGGATACAAGTTTTAAGGACAAAAAAATTGAGGGAAAGAGGCCTTATTTGGAACAAAGTAAAAGATGAGCTCACAAGCCAAGGTGTGAAAATGCCAGACCTCATCCTGCCTGAGCTCCAGACTCACTCCAAGTGAGCAGAGCTCCTGGCCTGGCCACACCTCCGTGGTTCTCAACCCAGGGAGATTTTTGGCCCTAGGAGATATTTGAAATGTCCGGGTCATTTTGGATGTCATTTTGGGTGTCACTTGGGGAGGGAGGTAAGTGGGGAGCTCCTGGTGCTCCCCCACTTACCAGGAACACTGTTTGACACCCCACAGCGCACATCTCCCACAGCAAGGACTGCTGGCCCAGAATGCTGATGGTGCCTATGTAGACCCCTGTCTATAGGTAGGTGCTGCAATGTTCTTGTGTTTCACAGATGAAGAAACTGAGGCAGCAGGAGGTAAAGTGCTAGTAAGACCAGAAGGGTGAGTTCAGTCCAGGCCTCCTCTGCGGATTTGGTGCCCTTCCCCCGCAAATAAGTGGACTGGGAAGCCCACCAAGAAGCCTGGAGCTCAGCTCTTGACACCATCTCGTGCTGGCACTGGCCTTGTAGCTTCACAAGTTCTGGGGAAGAAAGTTAAAAAAAAATGACCAACAAAAATTAGAAAGGCTTACACTACCAAGTACTGGTGAAGACAAGGAGTGATGGGAAGCCATCTGCTATTGGTGGGAGAAGTATAAATTAGTACAACCACTTGGTGAAGTAATACAGCATTATCTAGTAAAGCTGAAGACACATAACTTACTAGCCACCCATGTGGTTTTCATGTACATTTGTCTAATGGCTAGTAAAGATTAGCAACCTTTCACAAAAGAAAAAGGAAGAAAGAAATCAACAGATATGAATTAATCAGGCATACTCCCTTGTCAGGCTCCCAGATTTCAGGCCTTGACTTAAGCTCAGGAAAAATAATACCCCACCTAGGTTCTCACACTTACCCCACTTTTCCAACCCTTGCTGGTCTCCCCACACAACTCCACCATCATCACCTGCTCCTACTTCCAACCCCCATCATGCAAGAAAGTGAAAATATCCCAGAACTGAAGGACAAGATCCAGGAGTGGACACCCAGTGCCCTTCTCTCTGGGCCCTGACCCCTCT
>PVKU01012659.1:0-33903 GCA_004027475.1 Anoura caudifer | reverse complement strand
TCTAACAGGAACCTAATCAAAAAAACAAACAAACAAGCATAATATAACCAAAGACACTGAAATTGAGAACAAGAGAGGAGAGGGATAGGAATATCCAGGGAAAAGGGGAAGGGATTAGAGCAACAAGTATGAAAGACATATGGACAAAAGCTGGGGGGGTGGAAATGGAAGGGAGCTGGGGAGGGCTGGGGCGGAGGGATGGGATGGGAGTAGAAAACAGAAAACTGTATAAGAACAACAATTAAAATAAAATTTAATTAAAAAAAAGAAGATTGATTTATAGACTGTGAATATGGGTTAGGGACCAGAACAGAAGCCTACAGTTCACCAGGGACCTTCTATTGCAGATATACAGGGGTTCCCACAGCCTGGGGTAGTAAGCAAAACTCAAGAGAGACAGTTTGAGGTGTAAGCTGAGACTCTTAACCCAAATGAAATAATTGGACACAAAACAGGGTGAAAGGACACTAATGAGGAAATGAGGTTGCTGCCCAGAAAGCAAGGGACCAAACTGTCTAGTGAATATGACCCAAACAGCTGTCCCTTAAGAGGGAAAGGACCCATCAATTATCGGCACAGCACATGCCATGTCCTAACTCCTTGTCTCTAGCACCTGCCACCCCAAGGCTCTGAACAGCACCAAGCCACTACTCACCCTGGGATCCTCGTCCTCTGGTGGGGGAGCCCTGAGTGCCACCAGGAACCTTGGCTGTTTGTGCTCTTTCTGGGCCATCAGGTGTTGCTGGGGCCCAACCCGTGGGTGATGGCCTGCTATCTACCACAGTGCCTTGAGGCTTTGCCTCAGTCTTACTAAGCTATAAATGTGACAGCCTTCTGAGGGAAAAAATAAAGATTTTAAAATGCACTGAGGGAAAGTCTCCTCATGCAGATTCTTCACCATGTGGGCATGATGGGATGTTATGATCACTCAAGAATGCCACATGACCAGCTGTTTTATGCCCCTTTCTTAGACTGGCGATCCTCCTCCATTGAGTAGCAACCCACAGGGCAGTTTTCAAACCTGACTGGCAACCCCCAGGGTAGGGCTCTAACCTACCTTCCCACCCAAAGAGCAGGATTACAACCTGACTACCCAACCCCAGGGAAGAGCTCTAATTTGACTGCACTCCCACAGGGAAAGGTTCAAACATGACTGCCCAACCCCAGAGCAGCTTTCTAAGCTGAATGGCTAACCCCAGGACCTGACCCTAAAAAAGACTTCTTATTCCCAGGCCAGGACACTTAGGTGAGACCCCTGAGCCTCACCTGGTGAAATGGGATGAGTTGTGTATGAGATCTTGGTTAGTACTGTCTCCCACACCCTACCAGGGCAGAGATAGGCAGTATTCCCCAGATTGACACCATCATCTTTTGCTACGCTGGATAATATACCTCACATACCAGAAAACCAAAGCGAAGATGCTGTCTTCTGGGAAATATGAATTTCCCAACACACAGAAGAGGAGGCAGTTTCAAATGCAAATTCACCCAGATAAAAATATTTTCTTCTCTGCTAGAATAAATTCTTCTCTGCTGAAAGGCTAGTCTGTTATTTTAAATAAACAAAATTTGACCTCCATTTTCTATTGTCAACAACTTTCAAATAAATATGAAATGAATACATATTTTCAGGATTATATTGAATTTTGGACAGAGGGGAAGGGAGGGAGAAAGAGGAGGAGAGAAACATCAATGTGTGGTTGCATCTCACCCGCCCCTACTGGGGACGTGGCCTGCAACCCAGGCACGTGCCCTCACAGGCAATTGAACTAGTGACACTTTAGTTCACAACCTGGTCTGAATCCACTGAGCTACAACAGCCAGGGCTAATGTGTTTGAACTATGTCCAAACATGTCAGTTATGGCCCAGGACACCTGGTTTCTATAATGGCTCATCCCCAGCTCCCATAGATCACAGTGCTGTGTCCACTACCTTGTATATTGACACTTGGACTAACTCTTAGCATTGAGAGGATGCTTTTTGTCCTCCTCTCACCCAGGTATACCATGCAAATGAAGAACCCTTACCAGACTCACTAAAGCCCAACCATCCCTAGTTGCTTGTGTCTCATTTCTTGGAGGGACAGTCCAAGGTCCAGAATGAAAGGAAACCCACATGAAGTATGCTAGGTGCTTTGTATGCCAGCGTATTCTCAGAAGTGTCTTTGCTGGACCAGCTCCACCTGACTTGGTGCACCTTTGGAGAGCTGACAGTATACTGGGGGATGTTCCGGTACCCCTGGGCTTTTGGGTGGGCTGCAGGTCTCACCAGAACACCCAGCTGTTAATCACATGAGCATAATCCCTTGGAGGAAGGAGGGAGCAGCCTATCACATTAGCATAATGCCTAGGGAAGAAGGCAGGTCCCCTGGGGCACTCTGTCCTTCCTTCACACTTTGCAAAGGTGTGTATTCTGTGGGACCTACCAGCTTCCTGCTAGAATGCTGCACCTCCTGTAAGAAAAATAAGCCCCTTGGATCTGCTGGCTGTCTCCTTGTGTATCGCCCATCGCCCAAGGTGTGCACAGTGAGAGTGCCCTGGAGAGTGGCTTATTGCAGTGTTCGATGGCACCAAGCCTGCCATACCCCATGGCCCATTCATCATCATCTGCTCCCACCAACCTGGGTGCCATCCGCACCTCAGTGTCTGAGGACCAGCAGCGCCTCCACCCTCCCTGCAGACCCTACCTTTCCCCTGTCTCCACCAGCTTCCTCGCCCTCTATCTATTGGGGCTGAGCAGGGAAATGCACTGCCCAGGAGCCTGTGATTTGTCCTTTCAGACTGGATACTTTTGCACTTTGCCTTCCCACTCAAGTTCCTGGTCTTGCGTAAATGGTCCTCACTTGGACACAGGGAGCTAACTGTCCCTGCCTGTCCAAATCCATTCCTGTGGATAGAAGGGGACACATTGAGTTTTTCTCACTCAGCTGCTGCTCCCGCTGGTAGGCAATTGATTCTTCCCACCATCTCTTGCAATGGCCACCTAGTTGTGTTTAGTTGGAGGTGCTCCTATTGTGTCTATTAATACACACTGAGGGACTTCTGGCCAAGATGGAGGCGTAGGTGGACATGTTGTGCCTCCTCTCACAACCAAGATTAAGTACAACAAAAATATAGAACCAAAAAAAGAAAAAACCCAACCGGGACAGAAAGAAAATTCAATTGTATGGGAGTCCAACAACAATTCACCCAGACTGATAAGAGGGGAAGATTCTGTGTCCTTCAGAGTCCGCGGCCAGCGGAGCCCGGTCTTGGCAGGACAACATGGTAGCTGGTGGTCCCAGGCACGCAGTCACCACAGGCTCACAGGCAGCAGTTGCCTGTTGCCGAATGCGAGGAAGCCAAGTGGGGAACACAAGGCAGCTGACCACAGACACACATTCGCGCACAGATAAGCCAGGTGAAAATGGGCAACAAGACAGACTGCATGACAAAGGGCCCCAGCACTGGGAAGTGAAGCCTAAAAGCACCCATTGAAAATACTTGTGGGGGTTGAGGTGCCAGGAGGGAGTCCCAGCCTCACAGGAGTTCGTTGGGGAGACCCACCAGGTCCTGGAGCATGCGCAAGCCCACCCACACAGAAATCAGGAACAGAAGGGACCAATTTGCTAGGGGAAAGTGGCTGAAGGGACTGAAATCTGTGAGAGAGCTTGGGGCAAGCACCATTTTACCCTCTCAGACCCCGCCCCCAAATCCAGCATCACAACCCAGCGACTGGGCTGCCCCACTCTGGTGAATGCCTAAGGCTCCACCTCTCATGATGTAACAGCTGCAACCAGCCAAAAGCAAAGAAAAATAAATAAATAAAAATAAATCCAAGGATGGCTCAAATGGGAGAACAGACCAGGGCCCCAGAGCTAATTCATCTGAGAGACCAAGAGATGGTTAGCCTATCAGATGCAGAGCCCAAGGCACTGGTAGCCAACCTATGAGAAGCACAGTTCAAATCACTGGTGATTAGGAAGCTCACAGAATTGTTTGATTTTGGTCACAAATTAGATGAAAAAATGAAGGCTACAATAAATGAAATGAAGAAAAACACACAGGGAACCAACAGTGATGAGAGGAAAACTGGGACTCAAATCAATGGAGTGGACCAGAGGAAGAATGAAACAACCAAACAGAAAAGAAGGAAGAAACGAGAATTCAAAAAAATGAGGAGAGGCTTAGGAACTCCAGTACATCTTTAATCATCCCAACATCTGAATTATAGGGGTACCAGAAGGGGAAGAGGAAGAGAAACAGGTAGAAAACTTATTTGAACAAATAATAAAGGAGAACTTCCCAATGTGGCAAAGGAAATAGTCTTCCAGGAAGTCCAGGAAGCTCAGAGAGTTCCAAAGAAGTTGGACCCAAGGAGGAACACACCATGGCACATCATAATTATGTTAGCCAAGATTAAAATGAAGGAGAGAATTCCAGAAGCAGCAAGGCATAAGGGGACAGTCACCTACAAAGGAGTTCTCATCAGGCTGTCAGCTGATTTCTCAAAAGAGACATTCCATGCAAGAAGGAGCTGGAAAGAAGTATTCCAAGTCATGAAAGTCAAGGACCTACATCCAAGATTGCTCTATCCAATGAAGCTGTCATTTAGAATGGAAGGGAAGATAAAGCACTTCTCAGATAAGGTCAAGTTAAAGGAGTGCATCATCACCAAGCCCTTATTATATGAAATGTTAAAAGGACTTATCTAAGAACAAGAAGATAAAAAATAGGACAGTAAAATGACAGCAAACACAGATATTAACAACTAAACCTAAAACAAAAACAAACTAAGCAAACAGCTAGACTAGGAGCAGGAACATAGAAATGGAGATCGCATGGAGGGTTTGCAACAGGGGAGTGGGAGGAGGAGAGAGGAGAAAAGGTACAGAGAATAAGTAGCACTGATGTTGGGTAGAACATAGACAGGGGAAGGGCAAGAATAGCATGGGAAATGCAGAAACTAAAGAACTTATGACACATGGACATGAACTAAAGGGAGGAATATGGGTGGGAGGGGGTGTGCAGGGTGGAGGGGATTGATGGAGGAGAAATGGGACAAGTGTAATAGCATAATCAATAAAAAATATTTTTTTAAAAAGGATACATTGAGGAAGGGAAATGCAAATCCCCCCTTTCAGGAACTTTCTTTTTTCTTCCCCAGACCATCATGCACTCCGAAGCAGCTTGCCAACCCCAGCCACCATGTGCGCCCACACAGGTGGGCATCTGCACTTCTGAGTGGTGTGGGTGCAAGGGCAGTGGCTTCATCTCATCATCTGCATATTTTTGCCCTCCCCATGCCCTTTGCATTTACCTTATTTTTACTGTTCATTATCCTACCCCTGTGGTTACCCTGGTCAAAGGCCTTGGAATGCTGTCCCCACCCTTCAGATTCTTCAGGTGGTACCACAGAATTGGCAAGTATTTACCACAGCTGCCTGGGGCTCCATCTGGCCACCCCGCCCCCAGCGGATGCCTATCTGTGCACTTCCACCCTTGGCCTTAACTCAGCTGGGCCACCCTGCGTCTGAACCAGGTGTGATCCTCTACTCTCAGGATTACCCTTGGAGTTCCACTTAACTGGGTCCTGTCTGAACTACATGTCCCTTCTACTGTATGCATTTTTCAGTGAAAATCATTTCTATTTCCCTCTACTAGATTGAATACTTCACAGCTGAGAGGCTCATCGTTTTTTAAAACAAATTCTGTCCTCTACTTTCTATTGTAAAAAAGATTCTAATATATATGAGTTAAGATCATAGGCTGCATGAGCAGTGACAGGAAGCCAATTTAAGTGCCCGAATAGGGGGATTCATGTCTCCCTTACTCAGTGTGTCTTAATAGATGCAATACAAGCGCCTCAATCTTCCCATGACCAGATGGCCAGTTCAAGAGATGCACTGTTGTCTGTGGGAGCTGGAGGTCAGCCATAACAGAAACTGGGTGACCCCGGGCCATAACTGAGAAGTTAAGACATAGTTCAAACACATTTATATCACATTAGTTGCGAACTAGTTAACAAGAAAATGGAGGACAAAATGATTCATTTAAAATAACAGATGAGCTCCTCAGCAGTGAAGTTTTCAGTGTAGCAGAGGTAAAAACATGTTTGTCTCAGTGAATTTGCATTTGAAAGTGCCTCCTCTTCTGTCTGATGGGAAATTCAAATTTCCTGGAAGACAGCATGTGGTCTTTGTGTTTCTGATGTGTGAGGTACATGATCCAGTGCAGCACTGATGTTGAGGGTGGGCCATACTGTCTTTCTCTGTCCTAGTAGAGTGCAGGGGACAGCACTAACCACAGTTTCTTAGATCACACATCCCATTTCACCAGATGAACCTCAGGTGTCTCACCTTAGAGTCCTGCCCAAGGAATAAGTAGTGTCGTTGGGGTCAGGTCCAGGGGTTGGCAGTCAGCTTAGAGTCCTTGCCATGGGGGAGGTCAGTCAGGGTTGAACCCTGCCTTGGAGGAGGGCATTGAGATTGGAGTCCTCCCCTGGGGTTTAGCACTCAGGTTTGAATCCTGCCCTGAGGGTTGGTATTCAGGGGAACAGGATCACCATTCTCAGGAAGAGGGTTCCCATAGCTGGATATATGGTTTTCTTGAATGATTATGAGGTCTCTCCTTGCCCACATGGTGTAGAACCTGCATGAGGAGTTTTTCCTCTCTGTGGGATTTTTAAAAGCTTTCTTTTTTTTTTTTTTTTTTCATCAGGAGTCCCTCACATATATAGCTGAGTAAAACTGAGGGAAAGAAAGCCTTGGGACCCTGTGGTAGATGGAGGGTGGTCATCCACAAGTCGGGACCTGCAAACTCCTGAGGGCACAGAAAAGGCAGTGCAGCCAAGGTCCCCAAGGGTTTTCAGGGCACCCCAGCAGAGGACCAGGATCCCAGGGTGAATGGGGTGTTGGTACTGTTGGGAGCCTGGGTGTGGCAGGTGCTAGAGACACAGAGTTTGGACATGGCATGTTCTGTGCCCATAATTGATGGGTTCTTTCCTTCTTAAGGGACAGCTGTTGGGATCATATTCACCAGGCAGGTTCATCCCTTGGTTTCAGGGCAGCAACCTCATTTCCTCATTAGTGTCCTTGCTGCCTGTTCTGTGTCTAAATGATTTCAATCAGTCCACTTGTACCTTCTTAGACATGAAACTGACTCTCCTTCATTCCTCTCATTAACTCGGGGTATGGGAACCACCTTAATATCTCCAATAGCTGGCACCTGCTGAGGCCTATGGTTCTTCCCTAGTCCCTAACCCATATTCACAGTCCATCAGTCACTGCTCTGAATCCCTGTTCAAATCTGCCTGTGGTTTGGGCTGACTCACTTTCCCAATTCTCCATTCTCAGGAGAAATGCAAGTACTCTGGGGCTTTGGGCACAACGTATGCAACATCCAGTGTCCCATAAAGCATGGGGATGGGGTAGGCCCCCAACCACTGGGCTCCCAAAAGGTGAAGAAGAACCAGGAGCTGTGCAACGCCCAGCACCCAAGGAACCAAGGCCTCCTGCCAGGCCTGCCAGGGAGAATGAGCAGAGGCCCAAGTGAGTACTATGGGGTTTGGTGCCCAACCTTGGGCAAAATCCATGGAGCTCATGTCCTTTACCTCTCTATGGTGTGCATTACCATCTCCAGGCAAGGATGGGGACAGGGAGACAGAGATAAGGAGACCCTTGTCTCCACATTCACATTCAGGTGGTCAGTCCTCCACTGGTGGATCACTAGGGCAGTGGAGGCCATTGGTAGCGGTGGGATCACCTGGGACTCCTTGAAGGACACACAGAGAGGCCATGGTGTGGAATGCAAGTCCTTTCATGACAAGCCTGGGGGGCTCCCTGGAGGAGAGAGGCAGGGAAGTCCTGAGCAGATGGGAGGGCCAGGATGGCCAAGGCACCTGGCTTCAGTTTATGTCTCTCATGGAAAGAGGGTCAGGACAGAGCCACAGAAAGTTTTCTTTCCACTGGGAAAAGGAGTGGAGTGACTTTCACACACCACTTTGTGCCCTGCAGCCAAGAAGACCAGGAGGGACAGACTCTGCTCCAGAGATTTCCCAGAAGAACCCTGGGGAGACTGCAGCCATCTGGAAAGATCAGACAGAATCCTATGACTACATGAGGGTAAGTGTCCATGGTGTCCTAGCTCTTCTACTTCTTGGGGTCAAACCCACTGTCCTCAGTTTGTTCCTATGTGAGGGCATTATGTTTCTTCTATTGGGACCTAGCTGGTTCCTGGAGGGAGTTTTCCTGATGTCACCTTCCAGGGTACCTCTGATTGTGCCTCACACTTACATGTGAGCCCACAATGTGTTGCTGGAGGGTAAGGTCATGAAATCACTAGATCTTTCCTGATGGTGGGATCCCATGGGGGATAACGGGCATGTTGAAATTGGTACCATTACAACCATATTACCTCCCAAGCTCATTTGTTGTCAAACTGCCCAAACACTGTGAGTTTTGTCCCTTCCCTAAAAGAGGGATGCACTGGGTTCCTTTCTCTTCGATAACAGTGGACACTTGCAAGAATTTTGTATTTTTGTCTGTTGACAGGTTTGGTACAGAGAGGACTTCATGACTTTTGTCACAGTGACCAGCTCTGAGGTCAGGTACCTCCTCATGTGCACCCTGACTGTGGGCACAGCAATTTCTATGCATGTTTCCTTTTAAGATCTTTGTCCTCCTACTTTGTTTCCTCTTTCCTTCAACTTTGTTTCCTTGATGGAGAGAAAATTCTAATGTGAAATCATTTACTGTCTTTGCTTCCAGCACCCAAAATCCTCTATGCTAGTCCACAAGACCCAGAGGACATGTGTGGGAGAAACTAATTTCACCAGTAGGTCCCCTGTCAGGAAACCTGATAAGACATCCACAGTGACTACCATTCGAAGAGGTGAGAGGAGCACCTTCTCACCACTGGGGATGAGTAAGGGACAGGGAGTGTCTGTCTCTGACAGCCATCACCCAGCAGGCACAGGCTTTGTCCAGGGTCCTTGCTCCAAGGCACAGAGTCCAGGTTATGCACTCATACCTCAGGTACGGCCCAAGCACCCAGACAAGAAGTCACCAAGCATGGTACAGTCTGCTGCTCACAGTTCTGGCCAGGACCCAAAGGCAGCCACAACAAGGCACCTGGCAACAAGGCTGCACAGAGCCCTGTACACATCTACCAGAACCCACCAAAGAAGCTCAGACTTGACCACTGCCCATCCCAACCCCCAGAATGCATGCTGACAGAAGGCCAGGGGTGTGCCCAACATCCCTGTTCTCCAGTAATTGCTCCTGCCCTAAGACCTGCACTGATGCCTCAGGCTCCCAGGAAGACACCTGCCTAGTTACAAAGTATTGACCAGCAGCCTCCACCCAAGGGACCTCTCCTGATCAGTTTGTACCTGCCTGTGTCCCAGCAACCTCCAATTCCCCAGAGGGCCAGCCGGCCTCTCAGAATGGTCTTCAGAATGTTAAAGAGAGGTCAGTGGAGCTCCAGGCTCCTGACCATTCCTTCAGTGCTTCCTGCTGAGGACCCTGTCCCCATTGCACTGAGCCCTCCCTCCCTTGGGATGTCAGAGGACCCCCATGCGTCCATTCCTTCTCATGCCCTCTATGAGGACCTGCATGTCTCCTCCTCCTCTGAAGAAAACTAGGACCTGCAAGTGTCCTACTCAATGCAATCAGGGTACGTCCTCAGAATGAAGCTGGGAATTGATTTATTATCTATCTTCCCAGAATAAACAGCAGTCAAACAGGATGCCTTTGCCCCTGAAAGAAGGATCCAAACAGAAGGGGATTTCAGAAAAAGAGGAATTAGCTTCTTTGTGCAACTGGCCTCAGCAACCATTTGGCATCACCACCTCCTCCAATTTCGGGTTCTGCTGAGTTCTCCAAATGCTGAGACAGGAGGCTGGCTAATCCCCTTATAATTAGAGAAGTCATGTGAAAGTTTCCCATTATCTTTCAATTTTATTACATCAGTGTTCATGGCGTCCCCCTCATTTCTGATAGTTTGACTAATTGTGTTTTTTTCCTATTATTGCCTTGAATTGATTTGCAATTTTAACTACTTACCCTAAAATCCTAGATCTTGCTGTCCAACACAGTAACTGCCAGTTTCATGGGACTCTAAATTTTAAACTGCCGAAATGAAATAACTGAACTTCAGATCCTCAATAGCACTAGCCCTGTGCCCAGTGTCCTATATTCATGAGTCTAGAAGAGCTTGGATTATTCAATGTAGATGGAGAGCATGTTCTTCAGCTTGGAAAGTTCTTTTGGCACCTTGATCTACATCTTATGTTTTTACTTCTTTTTTATAGATCTATATGCTTCACTATTTTTTTTTGCTTCTATGAATTTACTTTCTTTCATGTGTTTTGTCAAGGGATGCTCTTCATTTTCTTTCACAAATATGTTGAGATGGGTTCTTATATTTGTTTTAATCATTTGAAAATTAACACATATTTAAGGCAAGTGATTTCTGTTAAGATTGTTCAGCACTTTTCCATTTCTAGTGCTGCTAACTATTTAAATGTCATTTTTCATAATGTATCTTATAAATTTGTGCCAACATCATTTAAAAGACAGTTTTTACCCATACATTTTCAGTTTATAGATTATGTCTTCTATGGTTGTCATTAGGTTCTAGCATCAGTCTTTTGTTTATAAAACTGTCAAATATTCCTTTTTAAAAAGTGAAATTTTCCTCCATCTTGGAGAACAAACCTTTTGTGTGCAGTGTTCAACATGCATTTTAAAATTAGATCTTATGTTTCAGGTTATGGTGTTTTGTATACAAAATTTTAGAATAATTGTAATCCTAACTCTTGTTTCCACAGTCCGGAATTTTGGGGGGAGTATTGAATACTTAAAGTCACAATACGATAAGCTCTGATTTGAAATCTGGGCTGTGATGATATATTTTTCCACTTTAGGTATTAATTGAGTGTGCATTTGTTTGGGTTTCTCTGCAGTTTGTCTTTGCCTTAATGGGTGAGCACTTCTAAACTCAAAGAGGCAGGAGGCAGCACTATTTGAGGTGTATGAAGTGCTCAACCCTATACTCTGGAATAGTGTGTAGCCATTTTTGTTGCAGACTATATATATATATATATATATATATATATATATATATATATATATATATATATATATATATAGTGGAGGGATTGGGAGGGGACTTTCCAGAATCTAAGCAAGATCAGCTCCTATTGTGTTCCTTTTATGAGCAGGTCTGTCTGGAGATGTGACCACATTCCCTGCCTCCTATACTGGTACAGACACAGCTCAGGGGTGCCTATATACATTCTTGACTTCTACCCATAGTGCCACACTGTTGTATGTGGTAGGGGTTCCCTAGATATCAAACAGGATTGAATGACAGATCACCATCATTCTACAGAAGAAAACATTCAAGGATAAAAAGTAATATTTCATGTCATCTGAATTTACCTTGTAGTCAGAACTAAGCATAATCCTATGGCCAATTCTGAATTAGTTTTCCAAGCTCTTCTATCCTTGTAATCCAATCACCAAGTAACGTTATTTATAGTGTGCCCTCAGGCACTGAGAATTTTCCCCAATACTGAATGCATCCAGGCTGGGATTTGAAGGAACTGACTGGCGGATGGATGCCTTTGTTCCCATCAAATAGAATCCAATGTTGAGTGGATGAACTCTACTACAAAATATGTTCTTAGTTGCTTGGTATCCAGACCCATGGGGAACTTGAGACAGGAAGGGGTGAGGGTCCAGAGGGCTCCATGGACATTGGGGAACCTCTGCTAGTGCAAAAGGCAAGAATACGGCACCTGGGAAATTCCACAGTCTTTCCCTGCAGGTGGAAACCAAAGTCTACATGTGGCATGAGTGAGGGATTGCTGTGCTTAGAAATCAGGAAAGGAATTGAATAATCATAGATGTCATAAGCTCACTAACATAGGAAACTCAGTACTCATCAAGTTCTAACTTGTAAGATATCTGTATTTTGATCTTCTTTGTAGAAACCACAGCTACAGTCCTATTCCAATTGACCCTGGAGAGCAGAAACTCCTGCATGTTATTCTCAGAGTGCAACACTGGTTTCAGAACATCAGGCTGGGAGCAGGGAACACACCCATGTGAGCACTGGGGCTGTGTGATGGGTGGGACCAGTAACTGACCCAACTCTGGGGTCTCATGACTTCTTTCTCTATCCCCAGCTTTTCCCACTTAGTGTTTGGGCTGTCTGTGAGTGAGAACCCAGAGAAGGACACATGGCAGCTGACTTACTGGCCATGCAGCCTCTGATGAGTAGGGGATGCCTCCTTCTGCTGTAATGACACTGTAGGGCCATCAGATGGAGAAGTTTTTCCTATTGGCAGGGATGTCCAAGTCCAAGCACGTGGAGTGCGGGCACCTGAGCTCCAATTAAGTTTGCCCTGAACTGAGGGACAGTGATCATGAGTCAGAAATTCATCAATAATGGATTTCCTCCCCAACATCACACAAATGTATGCCACACTTTATTAATCTTGCTTATTCACATAAGAAATAACAGAAAGTTTCTTTGTCTCAGCCAATTATGGCCTCACTGGACAATCATTAACACATCAGTAGTGTCTTTGGTTGTGATGCTTTTAGGATGGAAATTATTGTAAATGGCAGAGATGGAGGAGGAACAGAGCAGGACAGGACAGTGGGGAGGCTGCTGAGTGAGCACATGTTCATAAGTAATCAGAGTTAGGAAACCCACAGTGAGGATCACTCAGTGGAGAGGAGCAGGAGAGGGTTACTAAGGAGGAATCAGTATATTTCCCCGCATTTTAAATCTCTTCCAATTACCAGAGTGAATTTGCACTTTTGAAAATTTCTAAGAAGTATAACTGAAGTTATAATTCTCTGACTTGCCCCCATTCCATTTTTACATCTTAGTAAAAAAAAAAAAAAAAAACTTATATGTATGTAGGGAATAGGACTTTCTTAATTGTTCTACATCTAAAGGAGAAGGGGTATAATAGGTAGAGCAAAAGTTGGGTCCTATGTAAATATTTGAAAAACTGAGTAGACCAAAGGTAATCAAAAGGCTTATTTATCCTTTAGCACAGAGACAAGATAAAGCCCCAAAGGAAGCAAGGATAACTGCTTGCTTCCTTTGAGGTCTCAGATAAAGTTGAGCATGGGGGCCTCATCCCACAGGACAGTCAGCTGCATCTATTCTTCAACACAGCCTCTACGAGGGCCCTGGCCTGTGCTGCTGAACCACTCCACCTCTTCTTTGATATGCTCACCTGATTCCTGTAGCTGTAAGTCAGACACGCGTATTGGTATCACATTCTGCAGACTTGTTCAGTTCTGAGGGATGCTAGAGATACTTTCATGGTTCTCTGACATTTTAATGATGTATAGAGTAATGATTTGTGTTTCGGGCAGGCTTGTTAGACAGCAAATATTTTGTACACTACAGTGAATACACTTTCAACACTCAAAACAAGTACTGAAACCAGCTTATAGATGAGAAACTGGAAATTCATCTAGGGAAATAATTACAACCAATGATCATATTTTAGAAGGACCACATCACAGTCATTGATTGATTTGTGATGAATCTATAGTATTACTTGAAATTCATAGAAAGGAGAGTTTTTGTTATAAATTTTGAAGTGAATACTTTCTATTCACCTGTCTGGACATTGTAATGAATAGGTTACTGAAAAACCCTCAGGTTGTATTTTACCACAGCTCAGGCAAGGCGTCTTTAGACTATATTATCATGAACTCAGTGTGTATATGTTTCTTTGGGTGTATCAGAAAGATAGATACCAGCTGACAGTTGACTGAGTACAACCCTGAACACAGGTTGATCTGTCTACTTACCCAGCTGCCCCTCATTTCCTCAGTGCTGCTGATTGCTCAGCTTCTTCTGCGCACTGGCCACAATTGATCTGTGTGACCCTAAATGTCCGTGGTCTTTTAGGAATTAGTGACTTTCAAGGATATAGCTATAGACTTTACCCATGAAGAGTAGGCCCTGCTGGACACATCCCAGAGGAAGCTCATGAGAGACGTGATGCTGGAGAGCATCAGTCACATGGTTTGCATGGATGAGTCATGAAACCTTCATGAGTGTGTGTATGTGCCCATTCATTCATACATCAAGCAAGTACATGGAACAACTGCCACTGTACCAGCCCTGTTGCTGCCCTGAGTCTCTCATGACCCTCATAACTGCTCAGAGGGAGGATGTTTGTTTTACATTGTGTTTTCATCAGCACACTAGAATGTCATTTTGACCACAATTTTATATATTTGGCTATTCGGTCTCGAAGCCTGAGAACATAATGGTGAAATCAATAGGTATTGTTAATTTGTAAACAATTAATCAAGTATTTAAAAATATTCATTATGTTGTCATGTATTTGGAGTCTTAAGACCAGAGCATTCAAAATAAGATAATTTGGATTATTCTCATGGAAATTATGTTGATTTGGTTCTGTTGGAAAATAATATTCTACCATTCTGGAGGCATTAACATTTCACATGTGGACAAAACTCAGCATTCTGAATTCTGTCTTTGAAGTTGATCACAGACATGAGCATCTAGCAGTCATCATTGTTTCTGTCACCAGTCTGGAGCTCTTCCCTGGCTGGTGGAAGAACTGCTATGTTTTCTCAGTTGAATGTGTTGCTGCAGGACTGAACTTCAGTCATCTCTTTACCCTTCCCCAGTTCTCTGCCCTGGCCTTGGTGATAGTAACAGTTCATTAGCACAGAACCCAAAATTCTATTTCCTCGATTCCAAATGCAGATAATCAGCACTGCCAATCAGAAGTGACTTTCCAGCTGGAGCGAGGTGAAGAGCTGTGGAGGGAATGGCCTGGGTTTCTCCCAGGCTGGAGTGCAGGTGAGCAACAGGGGTCGGTGTGCCAGGTGTGCAGGTGCCTGTTCAGTGACTGAGTGCATCCTGGCATGTCAAGAGATGGCCCTGGGAAGTGAGTTATCCATCCTGACATATAAAGGAAGGCATTGGGGAGAAGTTTCTATCTTATTTTCTGCATAAATTAGTCATAAAGCATGAGTCTTTCTGCCACTTTCTTTCCCTTTAGGAAAAAGAATGATTGTGTGCTTCTTGCAGGTAAACTTTCACATAGAGATTCTTGTCCTAGTCTTCCCATTGAAAGTTTCAACACCATATCTTGACCAATTTCCTATATTTCATATTTCCATTCCAATCTTTTTATCCTAATTGACAATGGCTATTAAAGTGTGTCTAGTACCCAACATATTTCATTTCCTATGCTTTCCCTAATGAAGTGCCAGGTTTTGGAACATTCCTACCTATATGGAAGTTGTTGCATTTCTACATTTCCTTTCCGCTAATGCCATTCTCATAATTTATACTGTTTCAATCATTTTAGCAATGAAAGTTCCCCTTTAAAAATAAGAGATGATATTAATACGACAGATCATAATAAAAGGCATATCACCTATGATGCCAATGGTAAGATCCATAGCTGTGAAACTCAATTATCTAAATTAAATACATGGCAATAAGTTAGTAATAAATACAACTGTCTGAATGTAATTTTATACCTTCAGACTTGGGATTAAGCTCTTCCCAAAATAAAATTTTGGATAGTTTGACATCATTAAAAAAATAACATGAGCCAAACAATAACCTGATATCTGGAAACAGACAAAATCATAAGATTTGCTCCTTACCTAGTCATTGAAACACACTAAAGTCTTCCAAATTTATCAGATAACTCTGTGGTTGGGATACTACAAAAGAGAAGATGTTTGTGCCTGCATGGGAGCAACATCACATGGGTACACGAGTAACACTGGAAACATTTCCACCTGAGTCTATCACTGACTGATACTCGAGGAATTCTATGTAGAGAAGCCAATGTATGGATGTATGTGTGCAAACCATTAAACCCTTTTCAGCTCCTTCCATAAAGCAGAAATCTCATGCTCCAGAGGATCCTGCAGAACATAGTGATTTTAGTGATGCACTTGCTCCTGGATCAGCTCTAATTCAATATTCATTAATTCACACAGGAAGACAACCTTATATCAGCCCACAATGTGCTAAGCCACCTAGTGAAGAGTCCTGCCTTCGTGGCCACAATTGGACTCACATTAGGTGTAAGCTATGTGAGTGCCATCTCCGTGGGAAAGCCTTCAGTCAAGGTTTCACCTTGGACAGCATAAAAAACTCATAAAGGGGTAAAACCTTATGCATGTCATGTATGTGAGAAAGCTTTAAATCAAAGATCTTACCTTTGAAATGGGAGAGGGCCCAACCTGGGGAGAAACATTATAAATGGCATCAATTTTGGAAAGCCTTTAGTCCAAGTTCTGCCTTAGGCAGCACAAAAAATCCACATGGGGAGAAACCACACATATGTCTTGTATGAGGGAAGGCTTTCATTCACAGCTCTGAGCTCAAATGGCACAACAGAACACACACTAGAGAGAAGCCATATGAATGGCTTTGTAAGTGTGGGAATGCCTTCAGCCAGCATGCTAATCTCAGACGACACGAGAGAACCCATACTGGAGAGCAGTGGTACACTTGTCAGGTGTGCAGGAAGTTCTTCAGCCATTGCTCTTCCCTTAGACGACATGACTAAGACAAACACCAGACAGAAAATCATGAGAGTCTTCAGTAAATATTCTGACCTGACATTGCATGGCATCACACATGTAAGGAAGGTGGAAGAACAATGATCATAGCTAGTATTTAAACATAACAGCAGACTCATACATTAAAGAAAGTCAAGTTAAAGGATTTCATCATCACCCAGCCCTTATTATATGAAATGTTAAAGGGACTTATCTAAAAATGTAGAAAAAGGGTTATCTGAAAAATAAGAAAAAGTAGATCAAAATATGAACAGTAAAATGACAGCAAACTCGCAGCTATTAACAACTGAATCTAAATAAAAAACTAAGCAAACAACTAGATCAGGAACAGAATCATGGAAATGAAGATCACATGGAACATTAGCAGTGGGGGAGTGTTGGGGTGAAGGTACAGGGAATAAGCAGCGTGTGTGTGTGTGTGTGTGTGTGTGTGTGTGTGTGTGTGTGTGTGAAAACTTCTAAAAGAATCCTGGAACACCCAACTCAGTAAATAACAGACTTGGAGAAAATACCTGCTTATAAAACTTGTAGTATAAAATCTTGGAGTGTGAAGTGATCAGAAAATATGGAGTGCAGAATTTCATGCAAAATTAAACCTTTTAAATATAGCAATGCTTTCAGAGAGTTAAACAATAAAATCTGTTGATACTGAAGGTAAGTGTTGGTGCTGTCCATCCCTACACGGTTGTGAGCAAACACCATCAGGCCTCTACCCCTGAGCACATGGATAGTGATGTGGGCTGAGGCCCACACAACTCCCTTTCTCTAACACATCTCTCTGCAGACCACGGTTCCTCCATTCAACCTCCCATCCAACAGTAACCCTCTCCCTTCCACTGGTGTTGATAGGAATCCCAGCTTCAGCCCCACACACTGGGTGTCTCAGTGTGCCAGGTACCTACCTGCACAGGGAAAGTCATGGGGAAACTATCACAGTATCTTGCCAGAAAATCTTGCCACTGGAAGAAACACAAGGACAGGAGACAAACAGCTGTGCCCACCTGGCCCACAGAAAGTTGCTCCAATTAGTTTCCAAAAAATCTCAATTCAGCTATGGGGAGAAAACCATGAACTCCACAACCATGATAGGTATCTTAGATAATTGCAGATGTATGCTCCCCCCAATCATCCCTGATTAGACCACAGCCATTCTTCTCCAACCCCCAGCATCCCAGAGAATAATGCTGCAAAAAGATGAATCCCTAATTCTATCAGCCCCCTTGCAAGGTCATAATTTACTTTTTAATAATTAACCCAATGTGCTTTCCACAAGAAATATTAGGCTTCTCACTAAGAGAATATTTCCGCTCTGTCCCCAGGGCTGGGAATGTTGTGTTTCAACAAATGCCAACAATGAATTGGAAAATCCAGGGGAAATGCTGGCAGGATTCCCTGGGCTCACCTGTTTCTGACTACTAGCACAGCCCCCAAACTATGGGCCTGACTGAGACCCTGATTTCCCAGAAAAAAATCTCCCCAAGGGACCTCACTGTAGAGGCAGGGTAGGGAAATGGGAAGCCATGTATGAGGATGATGAGGAAAAAAATTTATCATCTGCCTAAGATAGTACAGGTTTCTGCCATCCAATCCCCAGGCTGAAGTCAGCAGCAATTCTGACCTCCCAAAAAACAGAGCAACCTGTGTGATTTTTCTTCATTCTTTCCATTGGAAGCCAGGACCAGGTCAGCTTAGGTGAACAGGGAGCCTCTACTCCTGAAGAATAGTGGGCCCAAAGGCAATCCTGAGACTGTGCCTCTGGATGTTCTAGGATGCTTGAGGTGTCCAAGGAAATGTCACATCCTCAACAGTAAATCTCAGAGTGTGCAGCCAAATTCCTGAAGACAGGCGGACATGTCCAGCTCCTCCACAGAGGCCTGGGTCCTTTGGTACATGCTCAGTGCACCCCAACTGGGCGCGGATCCCAGAGGAAGCTTCTGCTGAGAGCAATGGGCTGAGATATGGGAACCAAGGAGACCACTTGAGGCTCCCAGCAGGACTGGATGGCAGAGCTCCTGGTCAGGTTAGAATGAACTCCTGCTGAACACACCACATGCAAAGCAGTTGAGCTTCAGAGTGGGGGAGCATCGGATATGATTAGCAGAGCTGCCTGCACTGTAGGGAGCCAAATCTGCCAGATGTTAATAGACTCACTGAAAGTATTGAGTGTCATGGGAGGCAGGACAGGGATGTGTGCTGACAGCTCTGCCCACTAGCACTGTGCCAGAGGGATTCCAACAGGAATTGTCGTCCAGTCCTACTGCATCCCATTGTCAACAGAGAACAGGGGGCCTGGTGCACACCAAGGCCACTGAGTCCAGGGTCTTCAGGAGACCCTTACTGGGTTATGTCATTCACTTATGGGGGTTTCTAATCTAATTTCCTTCTACTTAGTTGATTGTTAACCTCACTAATATAAGTATTTTTTTCTACGATCATGGCCATTGATTCAGGGGTCTGTCACTCTTTTCATGCAGCTTTGCTTAGGAAGGACTTCAGTGGTCTTGGCTACTAAGTGTTGAGTATACCTTTGCTGGGAGAGTGGTTTCTATTTTGCTGATGATGAGACAAAGTCGCCTGCACAGGCAGAAACACACGCAGGTGAGTCCTGGATTCTTCTGAGATGGCTATCCACCTTGAAAAGTGGAGTTTGCTGCTGGGCCCCTTCTTCATTTCAGTCTCTCCATGGCCTTCTGTCCTCAGGCCAGTTTCTGTCCCCACTTTACTCTCACCCTCTTCACACCAGTGCCTTCGATTGTCTACATTGGTTTTCCCCCAGTTGGATCTAAGATCTCCTCACAACTCATGGATAGACTTCCATTTGCCCTAGGTGACAGGGAGGGTCACCTTCTAAGTAGTTACCCAGCTGGCTGCTCCTCACCCAGTTCCAGGTGCCCCTGTCCAGCCCCTTCTCTTCTCTACACCCTCTCAACAGGTCAGGCTGAGGACCCCTGTGAGCCCAGCGCCCCCTTCCTTTCCTTCCTTCTCATTCCCAAACATTCCATGCTCTCGTCCTCTCACCTGCCCATGTCAAACCAGTAGACTAATGCCACAGGACACTGATTTCTTGCCTCAGTTTACCTTCAGACCTTGGGCTCCTCCTGTGGTCCCTGCACTTTCCCTTTCTCAGTCAAGAAAGTCTCCCCAAATTGCACAGACAGAATTCAGTGCCTCACCCTCCACACACGTCCTTCTCTGTAATCTTTCAGCAACTGAAGTGCCCCTCCCAGGAAATTTCAGTCCCCTCCCCCACTCCAGGGATCAGCCCCAGATCTGTAGGCATTGAGATGCTGCCCAATTTCTGCCTTCTTCTCCACCATGACCTGAGACCAAGGGCTCTCAAATGACTCCAGAAAAGGGTCCCAGATGATAATTCAATGAAAAGAGAATATGTCCATTTTAAGATGGCTTCCATTAGAAAATATCATCCTATAAGAAGTCATTGCTTCATTATATTCATTATGGAATACAGAATTTTTGAGACTCAAATTCCAAATCCCAGTGGCACTGTGTCTCCCTCTGAAATGGGTGAGGAAGAGGGAAATGCAGCTAAACCTGAATGTATAACCCAATATCAAACAATAAATATAATTTACAAAGTAGGGAGATGGGTGGGAAGGTGAAGCTGATACAGCCAATAACACTGCACAATGACCAACAATTTCTACAATTAGTGCAATAAGTTTCCAAAATACCTAATCACTGTATTGTACACTAATATAACTAATAATAAATTTTATACCAATATTCTCAAGTAACATATGATACAATATAAAAAATAATTACTGACAATACCCTCTAAAAACAAAAACAATAAATGAGTCCATCATGGCATGTTAGGCAAACGTTTGAGGAGTGTTTTGAAAAAAAAGTGAAACACTCTAATTGAAATATGGAACATTAAATAGATGGTAGTTACACAGATTTAAGAAAAATTTTCATAAGAAACGGTATTGATGACATTCAAAATTCCAACAGATTCCATCTGTAACAATGAGGATCCAAAAGAACAACCAATAATTAAATTAGACCACCTGTGTGTGCAACTGTATATAATTCCCATAGTAAAAGGGACTTGTTATTCAGACGGGACCCAGTTAACTGGACCTCAGAGAGTTATCCTGAGAGTAGAGGATCACACCTAGTCTGGCACAGGGTGTCCGGGCTTGAGTTAAGTTCCTTGGCAGGAACAATGCCAACAGACTCCCACTGGGGGTGGAGTGGCCAGGCGGAGCCCCAGGCAACTGTGGGAAATCCCCGCTGGTTCTGTGGCACCGCATGGGAGCCCACAGGGTAGGGCCGATGTTCCAGGGCTTTGACCAAAGTTACCATGGGGGCAGGTAAATCAATACTAAATAAACAGTAAATGCAAAGGGCATGGGGAGGTCAAATATACGCAGATGATGAGACGCATCCAACACCCAGGTGCCCCCAGTATGGAGAAATAAATGCACAGCCTCACCTGCGTGGGCACTGGTGGGGTCCAGGTGTGGTAAGATGCTTTGGAGGGCACAATGGGTGGGGAATGAAGTAGAAAGTGCCCAAACGTGGGATATGAAGCAATCCTAGATCAGAGTGGAAGGATCTCACGAGTCACCTCACTTGGTCATTGTCGTTGACTTAGGGGGTTTAAATTTAATTTTCAACTCTGTAGTTTAATTTAACTGAAGCATCACTATTACAACTATCTCTGTGATCATGGTCATTACTTTGGACCCTTGTCACTCCCTATGATAACTTTGCTTAGGAAGGGCTACAGTAGTTTTGGCTACTAAACCTTGAGTAGAACTTTTGTGGGAGAGAGGTGGCCATTTTTCCGACGAAGAGACGAAGTTGCTCGTACAGGCAGAACCTATGCAAGTGAGTTCTGGCTTCCTCTGAGTGGCCAAAACACCCTGAGAAGAGGAGCCTGGTGCCTCAGGCCCTCCTTCCCCTCAGTCCCACCATGGTCCTCTGGTCTCTGGCCCAATTTCTGCCCCATCTTTTCTCTAGGCCTCTTCATTCCAGGGCCCATTGTATCTTCTGCACTGATTTGCCCCCTAATTGGATCTAGGATCTCCTCACAGCTCATGGTTAGACATCAATCTTCGCAGGGTGACAGGGAAGGTCACCTTCTCATTAGTTACCCAGGTGCCTGCTCCTCACCCAGTCCCAGCTAGCCCTGTCCTGCCCCCTCCACTCTCCCAAGCTCTCCAATCAGGTCAGGTCCCAGGCACCCTCATGAGCCCAGCACCCACCTTCCTTTCCTTCCTTCCCATTCCCAAATCTCTCATGCTTCCTTCCCCCCTTACAGCCACATCAAACTACCAGACTTCTTCCACAGGGCCCTGATTTTCTGCCTCAGTTTAACTTCAGGCTTCGGCCCTACCTGTAGGTCCCTGCACATTCCCTTTCTCTCAGTCAACAACATTACCCAAAGTTGCAATAACAAACTTCAGCGCCTCACCCTCTTCATATGTCTCTTTCCTAATCCTCCAGCAGCCTCAGTTCCCTCCCAAAACACCTAAGTCCCCAACCCCACACCTGGGGCAGTCCCCAAACCATAGGGGTTTCCATTTTCCCAATGAAGAGACAAAGTTGCCTGCACAGGCAGACACATAAGCAGGTCAGTCCCGGCCACCTCTGAGATGACTAACACCTTGAAAAGAGGAGCCTGCTCCTGGGCCACTTCTTCATCTCAGTCTCTCCATGGCCCCCTGGTCTCAGCCCAGTTTCTGCCCCCTCTCTTCTCTCAGCCTGTTCACCCCCCAGTGCCCTTGATTCCCTACCCTGGTTTTCCCCTCATTGGATCTATGCTCTTCTCACAGCTCTCGGCTAGACTCCAATTTTCTCTGGGTGACAGGGAGGGGCACCTTCTCAGTAGTTACCCCAGAGGCCTGCTCCTCACCCAAGCCCAGGTGGTCCTGTCCTGCCCCCTCTCCTCTCCACGGCTCCCCCATGGGGTTAGGACCTGGCCCCCTTGGGAGCCCAGCACCCACCTTCCTTTCCTTCCCTGTCAATCCCAAAACTTCCCCACTTTATTCCTCTCATCTGCCCATGTTGAACCACCAGATTCTCCACCACAGGACCATGACTTCCTGCCTCAGTTTACCTTCAGAACTTAGGCCCCAACAGTGGGTCCCAGCACATTCTCTTCCACTCAGTCTAGAACATGCCCCCAAGTTGCACTGAGGACTTCAGTGCTTCATCCTCCACACAAGTTTTCCTTCCTAATCTTCCAGCACCCTCAGTGCCCTTCCCAGGACCCCTCAGTCCCTAAACCCCCCAACAACAGGGAGCAGTCCCAGACCCATAGGACTTGAGAAACTGCTCAGCTCCTGCCCCCCCACCACCATGAAAAGGATCCCAGAGGCTAGTGCAGTGGAAAGAATATAAATCCTTTTTGGATTGCTTCCTTTAGAAAATGCTGTTCTTCAAAATTGACAGAAAGTTTTCAGTTTAAAAGTTCATTGTAGATTAATGTACTCCCAGCATTGAAACCCTCAACCTGGGGCATGCTTCTGTTAGTCACCTGACTGTCCCATTGGCTGAGGAGTGGAGAAATTCTCAGCAATGTCAGGAACAGGTGCGGGGAGGCTGAAGAAAAATGTGTGCCCCACTGTACATATAAACATACGAACCAGGTCTTAAAATCTCCCACTGGAAGGTCAACAGCAGTGGATTTGTGAGATCACGCCATCGTGAATACACAAGAGATCTACCCAGATCCCCTTTAGCGGCATCCCACAAGTAAAACGAGGGTTCAGGCTGCTTCTACTGTGAGTGGGGCAGAGGCTGAAGCTGCACTCCATGGCCATTTGCATGGACTTTCTCGCTGTAAACCTGACAGCTCTGGAAGTTCAGGTTGCTGCGCCTACTGTCCATCATCCGTCCTAGTGGCTGGAGGAACAGCTGTGCAGAACTCAGCCACTGCCCACATCCACCCACCCTCAGATCCCCATGCTGCCACACCCAGGACCTGCCCAAATAGATCCAATGCCCAATCCCTTAGACAAAAAGGAAAACTAAACTAAGCTCCATCCCCCACATCATTCACAACACTCTCTATCTACTACTGGAAAGTCACTACATTGATTCACAAGTATCCCACTTTGCAAACATTGCATATCCTATGGCCGCCCACCCTCCCCACCCCCACCACGAACCTTCACACAGTGCATACGGGAAAGTCCTCAGACCGGATCATCAGTCCCATGCCCTCAGACAACGACGTGTATCCATGGGGACATGGAGACTACTGGATCGCACGCACAGACCTGGTCCTCTTCTTCCTCCTCCTATGAGCCCTGGCTTTCCCCCCAACTGCACTGGCCAGCAGGGAGTTTTCCTGTCTGGGAGGATAGTTGGTCATGCCAGCCCTGTATCTGGGCGGGGCAAATGACTGACTTGGCTGGCAGGGCACATTCCACTTTCCTGAGGTTGCATTCTGCCTTGGATCAGGATGGCCCCTGGAGCCATTTCCACTCCTCTGAGGTGATGTATTTGATTGAAGTCTCTTGGGCGGGACATGCCAACCCAGGACCTGTGACACTGGAGTGACTCTCCATGCCCCATTGGGTTGATCCCAGGACTTTACGCTCCATCCTGAGGCCTTGGTTTCCAGCTTACAGACACACTCCCACGGCCTCTTTCCAATTCACTCTCCTGGATGTAAAAGAGGACATAGGCATGTTGGCTCAGGGCAGAAGACGTGACACTTGTGGTTACCTTAGCATCATTCATTTTGAACCACTGGCCATCTGCAGTTTTGATGAAACAGAAGTAATGTCCGTTGTGACAATTCCGCCCATCATGGACCAGCACAGCATAGCACTCACACACAAGGGGCCCTGTGTTCTGCTGACACAGGTACTATTGCACATTGAGGCACTCAGGATAGTGCAGGACCTTCTCCGTTTTGCTGCCTGTGAAGCCCGAGAAACATTTCAAGGCCAGGACAAGGACCTTCGAGTCTGCATAAAAAGTCAAGCTCTTGCAGGCAGGCAACTTTTTTGAGGCAAATGCTGCACTGACAGGAATTGTCACCATCCAGCTTTTCGGGCGTTACCAGAACTTCCAAGGCTTGGGCCACTCTGAGTCCTCCGGATATCCAAGGCGACGTCCAGGTACAGGTCCAGGGTGTCAGATACGCTGTGGCAGCAGACACTTGATCTGAGATCTCCAATAGCCTCAGAATATCTGACAGACCAGGGTGGGGTCCGGAGATGTCCTGGCCAGCTGCTCCAGCTCACGCAGACTGGCTTGCGGCATAGCGTCCATGGTGAACGTGAGAGACTCCTGGGCATCTTCTTGCCAGTGTCTGTGGATGCCGGCAGACAGCTCCTTGTGGGGCTCGATTGCGTCTCCAAGATGCAGATGGGCCCGGGTCACGGGAGCTTCCATGGCACACAGGACGCAGTACGTCAGCTTGGGACAGCTCTCCAAGTTCCGCAGGGGCAATAGGTTGCGAGCCAGTGGCAGGGTGTGTGTCACGCACTGCAGGGCGGCGTTCATGTAGCACATGTTCCCCAAGTTCCAAAGCCCAGCTCCGACCCTGGAGAGTCTCTCTTCTGCTCGGTGCGGAGATGTAGCCTCCATGGCTCGGGAGACAATCTTCATGAGATCTCCCACCTGAAAGCTCCCGCTGCAGAGCCAAGCGTCAGTGGCAGAGGTCTTCTAGTGAAGGGCAGGGCTGACTACTCCGCCCCTTAGGGGTGGAGCCCAAGGCCTGCGGACCAATCAAGTCCAAGGTTCCTTAAGCATTGGGGCACGGCCACTCCTCCCACCCAGACAAAGGGATACCTTTCCCGCCCCCTGAACTCAGGGTCTTGGTAAAAGATGACGCTGAATTCAGGCTGAACCTGAAATCCTAATACCGTTATTTTTATCATCGAAGAGCGGGACGTTTGGAGACACAGAGCTACAGGAGGCTAGCCTTGGACGTCAGAGGTGGAAACTGGAGGTTGCTGTCCTAAGGCGAGGAATGTCTGGAGCCACCAGCAGGAGGAGGCCAGGATTCTCCCCGAGAGCCTTGGGGTGGAAAGTGGCCTGGCTGGCTCCTCGTTTGGACTTATGGTGTCCAGACTGTAGGGGATAAATGTCCTTTAAGCCTCCTTGTTGGTGGGAACTAGTGAAACCAATAAGATATCCTAGTTAATATGTCCTGTATGACATCTGTTTTTCAAATTGATTTCCCCAAATGAAATCAGTTTTATTGTTGATCTGATCATATTTTTAGGTAAAGAAGTGATTAACATATGCAAGCTAGGTCCATACAGAAAAACTCCACAGTGAATCACATGCAGATAGAGTATTCTGTAGAAATCTGGGTATCTAACACTTTGCTCCTGTCTTGACATCTGTGCCCCTGTTCCCACCTGCACACACTCACACACAGCCACTATTTGATCTGCAGGACCCATCAGCACCCAGAGAGCACCCAAGCATTACTGCAGCCAGCACCTCCTGGCTAGCCTCCTGCCCTATGTTCCATCCAGACCACCCTGGCTGAGTCTGCATACCACAGCAGAGAAGTGGGGGCCTTCACAGTCCTGTGGGAGCCTTTCACAGGCTTTTTGGTGGCCAGAAAAATTCAGCAGTCACTGGATCAGGCTCGTGGGAATTTTTCTCCATGGCTTGCAATGCAGCATGATCATTACTTGGGTGGATGAGGGTACACTGCAGATTTAGAGAGGCCCATGGGAGCCTAGGACAAGTGTTAGAGTTAGGGTTAGGGATATGGTTAGGGTTAGGAATTAGGGTTAGAGATTATGGTTAGGGTTAGGGTTAGGGTTAGGGTTAGACCTAGCTCTGCGTAAGACTTAACAGACTCCCTTAGAACACAGACTGAGATTTGCTTATCTGTATGTCTGCAATGTCTAACAGGTAATATACTTACTATCACCATCATCACCGTCATTCTCACTCACCTCCCCTTTTGAATCACTGCCTTTAGTAACTAAGCACCATCATCTCCCTGGCCTGTGTGTCTCAGGTGGTCAGAGCATCATCCCCTAAGAAAAGGTTTCAGTTTCCATCTCCAGATGGGTTGCATCCAGGAGTCAGCCAATCGATGTTTTTCTCTCTCCTTTCCTCTTTCTATCTAGAAGAAATGAAAAAGTATTCTTGGGTGAGAATTTAAAAAAAAAAAGATTTCTCCTAATATAAACTCCCTCAACACCGTGCTCTTAAAAAGAATAAATAAATAAGTACTATCATTACTTGTCTGTCCACCACCTACATTTTACTGAACCCTAAGACCTGTTCCTCATGGAAACAAATATTTTATTTCAGGTAAAGTAATATTGCTTACACCTCCTGGGATATACTTGGCCAGATGCTTTAGATATTAGGCTGCTCTTCTTTCTGTTTCTAGTCCTTTCCTCAGCCACAGGCAGGGAGGGTTCCTCAAGGAACTCCTGTAAGGCTTGTTAGGGAAGGATGGTTATACCTCTAGCCTGTGCTTCTACCTCGAGTACAAAGGGCACACTCAGTCTTAGAGTCAGTTTGAATCTCTCAGTGTAGGTTATGTTTGGGAAGACCAGGGTTGGAGAGGCAACAAGAAGAGCCAGGAGCTGCACAGGGAAAGTCATGGGGGCAGTATCACAGGTATCTTGCATGAAAATCTTGGTGGCACCTCAACGACTATCTCTGCCACTGAAGCAACACTGGGACAGGAGGCAGACAGCACTGCACACCTGGCCCCCAGAAAGTTTCTCCAATTTGTCTCCAAAACCTCTCAATTTTGTGCTACAAGAAGAAAACTGTGAACTCCACAAACACACTCCATACCATCGATAATTGCTGATATATGCGCCCCTCAACCATCCCTGATTAGGCCACAGCCATTCTTCTCCACCCCCCAGCATGCCAGAGGATAAAGATGCAATAAGATGAATCCCTAGTCCTATGAGTCCCCATGCAAGCTGATCATTTATTTTTCTAATAATTAACACAATGTGCTTTCCCCAAGCAAAATGAGTCTTCTCAGATATCCACTCTGTCCCCAGGGCTGGGAATGTTGTGCTTCAACAAATGCCAACATTGAACCTCAACAAACGCCAACAGTGAACCACAGCACCCAGGGGAAATGCTCCCAGGATTCCCTGGCCTCACCTCTGCTCTGACCACTAGCGCAGTTCCAAAATGATGAGCCTGAATGAGACCCTGATTTCCCAGGGAAAAAATCCCCCCAAGGGCCTCCACTATAGAGGCAGGGTGGAGAAATGGGAAGCCCTCTGCGAGGATAATGAGGAAGGAATTCTATCATCTGCCTAAGACAGTACAGGTTTCTGCCACACCCCCAGGTCAAGGTCAGTGGCAATTCTGGCCTCCCTAGAGACTGAGCAACCTGTGTGATTTCCGTTCTTTGCTTCCAGGGAGCCAGGACCAGACCAGCTTAGGTGAACTGGGAGCCACTGCTTCGGATGAAGAATGTGCCCAAAGCCGATCCTAGGACTGTGCGTCTGGATATTCTAGGTTGCCTGAGGTGTCCAAGGAAAGGTCACATCCTCAACAGTAAATCCCAGAGAGGGCAGCCAATCTCCCTGAAAACAGGCAGGCATGTCTAGCTCCTCCACAGAGGCCTGGGCCCTTGGGTGCTAGCTCAGTGCACCCTTGCATGGCCCAGATCCCAGAGGCAGCCAATGGCCAAAGTGATGGGCTCAGATATGGGAACCAAGGAGAAGACCAGGTGAGGCTTCCAGGAGGATGGGAGGGCAGAATCCCTGGTCAGTTAAGGATGAAGTCATGCTGGACTCTTTCCGAGCAAAGCAGATGAGCCTCAAAGTTGGGGGGGTCAGATACAGCTTAGGAGAGCTGCCTACCCTGTAGGGAGCCCACTCTGCCAGACATGAATAGATTTACCAAAAGCTGTTCAGTGTCCTGGGAGGCAGGTCAGGGATGTGTGCTAACACCTCTGCCCAGTAGCACTGTGCCGGCAGGATTCCAACAGGAATTGTCCTGTCCTGCCACATCCCTTTGTCAACAGAGAACATGGGGACAGGTGTATGCCAAGGACACTTAAGTCCAAGGACTTCAGGAGATCCCTTACTGGGCCACATCATTTACTTAGTGGGAGTGGGGGTGGGGTTTCTAATCTATTCTCCATCTACTTGGTCTATTGTTAACAGCACTGATAACAGAAGCATTTACTTGGGTCCTCTAGAACCCTGGTCCATGCCCACCCTTCCCCAGGCTAGAGACAAAGAGAGATGTGTTCTTAACTCCTCTGCTTGTTCTAGGCCTGGGGGTTGCATGCCTCTTCCTCGCCTTGCCCCGCTCACCTTTCTGCCCCCACTCTATGATGCAATTACTAAGCCATTCAGTTCTCAAAGATTTATTGAGAGCACCTGCTAAGTGCCTAGCACAGTGTGAATAAGACAGGTCAAGCACTGGTCCAGAGACTGAGCACTGGCCAGATTCCCAGTCAGGGCACAAGCCTGAGTTTTGTGCCAGGTCCCCAGTAGGGGGCGTGCCAGAGGCAACAGTTGATATTTCTCTCCCACGTGGATGTTTTTCTCCCTCTCTTCCTCCCTCCCTTCCTCAGTCTGTAAAAATAAATAAAATCTTTTTTAAAAGATTGGCCAAGGTTACAGTCCTCCTTTAATATACAATCTTCTTGATGGAAACATATAACAGACAAATATATACATAAGGTAATTGTAGGCTGTGAAAGGTGTTATGAAGGAAGTAAACACAAGCGTAACTAAAGAGCCTACTTGAGAAAGAATAGTCAGGAAAGTAAACAAATATGCGTTGAGGACCCAATTCCTATCAATTTTATCTCCCAAATACCACTGAAATCTATGTACTTCACTCCATCTTTCCCCCGTATCCTAATCTGGGTCACAGTCTGTCTGGTTGGGATTACCACTATAGCACTGTGGTGGTCTCCCTGCTTTGGTCTTATCCCCATTTCTTCCTCCCTCCACATAGCCATCCCACCCAACCCTTCCTCTGCCCACAAGGGCCTACTGCTCTAACCCTGCCCTTCGCAGCCACTGAAGGGAGAATCCAAATGCCCGAGATATGGAGAAATACTAGTAGCTCAGATGAGGGGGAGTGGGAGATGTGGGTGGGCAGGAAGGCCTTCAGTGCCAGACTCAGGAATTTGGTCTTTGTCCTGCAGGTCCACAGTTCTCCACATGGGAAATGGCAGTGCTGGGACCAGAATGGACCCCACAGGGGAAATGGGGTAAAGGCATGTACAGTTTGAAAAGGCATATTTGATATTGCAATTTTATTTTGAAAAATAAAGCAAAATGTATTTGTATTCGTTTTCTACATGTGCCACATCAAAATACCACAGACTAGATGGCTTAAGCAACAGAAATTTATTTTCTCACAGTTTTGGAGTCTGAAAGTCTAAGATCAAGATATTGATAAGGCTCATTTCTTCTGAGAGTAAAGATGCAGTCTTCTCCCTCTGATTGCACCTGATCTTTTTCTCTGTGACCTGAACTCTTCTTCTAATAAAGACACCGGTCAGATCAGATCAGGGCCTACAGAAAGGCCTCAGTTGAACTTGGTTACAACCATCTTTAAAGGGCCTGTCTGCAGATACAGTCACAATTCTAAGGTGCATTAGGACTTTGTAGAGGAGTCCAAACTACCTCTATTCCTGGTAGGTTTTCAGATGGGATTCTTCAGCAAAAAGACAGATTAACAAAAGAAAAGCAAATAAGTTTATTTACATGTATAATTTATATATACATGGGAGAGACCGAGGGAAAAATGAGCAATTCTCCTATGTGGCTTAGATTTCAGGTTTAAACATCATTTTAATAAGGAAAGGGGAAGGAGAATGTAAGCCCCTTAGGGTAGAGTACATGATTTCTAGGAAAGATGAGTGGGCCCACAGGAGAATGGGCAGGAGATGTGATAGCTTGTGAGAGAGTTTGTCTGGATGTGATATAGATTTTCTGACTCTTCTCTTGTGATATGCAATGACACTCCCCGGAAGGGGATTTATGACAGTGGAGTTCCTTTTGGAGGATCTGTCTTTAGGCAGACAAGGGAAATTCAAGGAAAGCCTCTTTCTGGAGGCCCTGTTTTTCAAGTGCCTACAGCTCAAACATGCCAAAAAAATGCCATATTTTGGGGTGTTCTGTTACACAGGCACATTCCGTTACCCTTCAATACTGCCTCCCCCGGGAGGTTAACAAGGTTCTTGAGTCCTCCTCTGGGAGCCAGGACAGCAAGGAGGAGGTCCTCCTAGATGTGGTAACTGAAGGGCCTGGCAGCCTGTTCTGCCCCTCCCTCAGTTAATGAACTGTGTGCTCCTGCTGTGCACCAGGCACTGGGGCTAAGCATTTATCTCATTGACTGCTCACGGTAGCCTTACGATGTGGATGTGATTATTATCTTCACTTCACAGATAAGGAGACTGACACTCCAGGGGTTAAGTTTCTTGCCTAAGGTCACATGTAGCTACCAAGGGGCAGAGCCAAGATCTGAACCCAAGATGTCTGACTCCACTATTTGTCGTTCGCTGAATTTTCTAGGGGTTACTGGATCTCTGTCCTTGTATCCTACAGTACTCTCTGTCTCCATGTCTCTCTTACTAGTGCCCTTTCTCCCCCCTCCCCAAGACTCTCACAGCTGCTGTCCCTGCTGAGGTTTTACTGAGCTCTCTGGATCCATCCCCCAGAAGACGCTGTCAGGCCTGCTGCCCCAAGTGAGCACACGTCCACACTCCTTGCCCACTTGGCAGCTCAGAATCAAGAATCTTTTCGTAGCGTCAGGTCGTGGAAACCAAGGGAGTCTTTCAAGAATGAGCGATGCAAGCCCTGGTGGGGTAACTCAGTTGGTGAGAGTGCCCTCCTGATACACCAAGGTTGTAGGTTTGATCCCCAGCCAGGGCACATAGAAGAATCAACCAATGAATGCTTAACTAAGTGGAACAACAAAAATTAATGTTTCCCTCTCTCTCAAATCAATAAAAAAAATTGTTCTTTCCCCTGGCTGGTGCAGCTCAGTGGAGTGAACGATGGCCTGTGAAACAAAAGTGTGCAGGTTTGATTCCTAACCAGGGCACATGCCTGGATTTCGAGCCAGTTCCCCAGTTGGGGGCCTGCGAGGTGCAACCAATTGATGTATCTCACACATTGATGTTTCTCTCACCTTCTTCCTCCCTTTCCCTTTCTCAAATAAATAAATAAATAAATAAATAAATAAATAAATAAAATCTTCTATTTTTTTGTTTAAAGAATAACAGGTGCCAAGTAAGGCTAGGACTCAGGAAGGGCTATTGGACTCAGCAATAGAGACCTCAGGTAGTCCTTGGTGGGGACAGAGGTGGACATGCTAAAGCTGTACCAGAGAGATGGGAAATGCTTATAGCCTCAGTATCATTAGACTTACCATGCGCTTTGCTCTTCCGAGCACTTTGTAAATATTAATTTGTTTAACATTCCCAAAATTTCATGATATAGGTATTATCATTCCCATTTCCCCATGGGGAAATTAAGTCCCAAGAGGTTAAGTGGTTTGCACAAGGTCACAAAGGTAGCTCACAGTGGAGTCTGGGTTTGAAACTGACCAGTCTGGCTCCAGACCCCAAGTTGTAATCTGTCAAGCCATTAGCCCAGCTCTGGACTTTGAGGAGGGGGTGGGGCACAGGTGGGTAAGAGCAGAGGGGATCGAGTCAGGCAAGAGGAGAGGAAAGAGCTGGAGGAAGACAAAGAAGGGTGGGTCAGATGACTTACCGTGGAGTGGTTCCCCTCCTGGACTATAAACCAAAGGGAACCCATCAGCAGCTGGGAAGGGAGATGAGTAGACTCAGGAGGAAGGGGTTGGATAAGGCCTGGGGACCAATCCTTTCCTCTGGCAGAGGCTTCAGGTCCTGAGCCTCTACTGGAGGCTCTATGGGAAATCACAGCCCAGTGATCCAGAGTTGGTAACAGGCAGAAGTGTGAGGGCCTGAGCTCCTCCAGTCCCAGAGCCTGGCTTCCCAGGTACAAGTAACTCTTTAAGTAGTAAACAGCTCAGAATTCTATATAGGAAAGTCCCAGATCAGAGCTAGGGAAAGGGCTGCATGTCCATGAAAGCCAGAGGCCCTGGAGCTGGTGTCTCATCCTCCCCAGGTCCTGTCTCCCTCTCTCCTCATATCGACATCCCACCTGGGCCCTGGACAGAGAACATGACTCATCAGGCCATCAGGTTTCTAGACCTTGCTCATCCAAGAAATCCTTTAGGAAAAAGAGGGAGGGGACCAGATGTCTTTAAGGTTAAAAGGGACACAAAATAAAAATAAAAACGAAGGAAAATCTGTCTGGGTTCAAGTCCTAACCAGCTTTATCAAGATGAATCAGATCCAATCTTGTCCTCAAGGGTCTCTCATCCTGGAGGGGAGCTCTCCCTGCAGAGAGATCACAGACCAGTAAGATTACCTGCTGCAAGAGAAGAGAGGAAACCTAGAGAGTTTTGAGGAGTGCCCTGGGGGAAGGCCATAGCAGGCTTCCCAGAGGGTGCTCTGAGCTGGATGGTGAAGGAAGTGAAAAGGAGCTGGACCAGGGGCTGGTGATACAGGATTAGGATGACATGGGGGAATCTCAGAGGCTCAGAGGGCCTTGTGCATCCAGCTTAAACATCAGGACTTCACACTGTTTGGCTTGGGACAGGCTGGTGAGGCATCAGGGAAAAGTTCCATCTCTTCATCTCTGCAGGATTGCCTGGTGATGGGATATGACAGTGGACCAGCAGGTGGAACCAAAGGAATTTGGCTTTTCATGGGAATGGTAGCTGATAGCAGCCTGGGCCAAATGCCTGCAGGGCTCCAGGTTCTGTCTGGGCATCCTTCCCTTGAATACTCCATTTGCCCTGTGAGGAAGGTGTTATTGATCCTGTTTTGAAGAGGAGGAAACTGACATTCAGAGAGATTAGGCAACTTGCACAAGGTTACAGAGAGCTAGAATTTAAACTCAGGCATGTCTGACTTGCAAGCTGGGGCTCTCTTTAGGAAAGTCTTGTGTGTGGGAAGGAGCTCACAGTAGGGGGAAAGGAGCTCCCCAAACAGATCAGAAGTGGGACCACCACTCCTGGATTTCTGTGGGTGACCTTGGTGCTGGGTGGACAAAACAGCTGGTGCCTTGGACATTATTTCCTCTGTTTGAAAGATGAAGAAACTGAGCTTCCGGCCAAGATGGAGGCATAGGCAGACGCACTGTGCCTCTTCTCACAACCAAATTAAGGACAACAAAGATTTAGAAACAAGAAAACAACCAGATCTCAGAAAATCAAACTGTTTGGAAGTCCAACAACGATTCATCCAGACCGGTAAGAGGGGCGGAGTCACGGCAGGAAAAAGCAGAGGTGCGGACGGGCA